>LFYR01001997.1:301110-382479 GCA_001185155.1 Zostera marina
CTACTACAACAGAGGTCTGATTTTTCTGAAGAACTGAGAAATGAAGATATGGGATTGGCTCTAGTAATAAAAAGTCTGGAAAAAGAAAAGGCTGAGCAAAAAGAACTACCTAAGGAAGTACAACAAATTCTGAAGGAGTTTCCACTTATCTCCTTAAATAATTCAGCAGTATCACACTATCACTACCACCTGAGAGAGAAATTGACCATAGAATAGACTTGATTCCGGGAGCATCTTTACCTAACCTGCCCCACTACAGATTAGGACCTAAAGAGGCTGAAATTCTTCAGAATCAAGTAGAACAACTGCTAGTAGACGGTCTGATCAGAACGAGTTTAAGTCCTTGTGCCGTACCTGCACTCTTAGTCCCAAAGAAAAATGGAGAGTGGAGGATGTGTGTGGACAGTAGGGCGATAAACAAAATCACGGTGAAGTACAGATTTCCTATTCCAAGACTGGATGAGCTGTTGGAAGCCTTGGCTGGAGCTAAATTTTTTTCTAAAATGGACCTAAAGAGTGGATACCACCAAATCAGAGTTAGAGAAGGGGATCAATGGAAAACAGCTTTTAAAACTAGGCAAGGATTGTATGAATGGATGGTGATGCCATTTGGATTATCCAATGCACCATCAACTTTCATGAGATTGATGACTGAGGTACTGAAACCATTGTTGGGAAGCTGCGTCGTGGTATATTTTGATGACATCTTAGTATTTAGCAAAAGCAAAGAAGCCCACATTAAAGATGTAAAATCAGTTTTCGGGTTATTAGAGAAAAATCAGCTAAAATTAAATCTGAAAAAGTGTGATTTTTTTACGGAGGAACTGTGTTTTCTAGGCTTTATCATTGGGATACATGGAATGAAAATGGATCCAAGGAAAACTGAAGCACTACAAAATTGGCCAGCACCTTCTTCAGTTACTGAGGTACGTAGTTTTATGGGTCTAGCCTCCTTTTATAGGAGATTTATAAAAAAATTCAGTTCAATAGCTAGCCCCATAACAGACTGTTTAAAGAAAGGGAAATTCAGATGGACAGAGGAGGCTTCAGTCAGTTTTCGAAAATTAAAAAATAAACTCCAAACAGCACCAGTATTGGCTCTTCCGGACTTTTCTAAATTTTTTGAAGTAGAATGTGATGCTAGCATTTCTGGAGTGGGCGCAGTACTAAGTCAGAGTGGTCATCCAGTAGCATTTCACAGTGAGAATCTCACTGCAAGCAAAAAAAATTGGACCACATACGAGCAAGAATTATACGCTGTTGTCAGAGCATGCAAGGTGTGGGAACCTTATTTAATTCAGAGAGAGTTTGTAGTCCTCACTGACCATATAGCATTGAAACAAATAACAGCAGATGGTTTTCCTTCTTACAAAGATTCGAATTTACAATAAAGCATAGATCTGGCGCAAGTAATAAGGTAGCTGATGCATTAAGCAGAAAAAATTCTTTATTAACAGTTCTAAGATTAGAGGTGGTAGCATTTGATTGTCTAAAAGAATTATATCCTACTGATGAAGATTTCTCGAGAATTTGGGAGGAATGCCTTCAAAAAAAACACAATAAGGGCTTCAGAATCAATGAAGGATTCCTTTTCAAGGAAAACAGGCTATGCATTCCGCAAACCTCCTTGAGACTGCAATTAATAAGAGATTTACACTCGGGAGGATTAGCTGGCCATTTTGGGAGAGATAAAACAGTAGCCCAAGTAGAAAGCAGATATTATTGGCCGGGAGTAAGAAAAGAAGTAGAAAAATTTGTGCAAAGATGTCCTAGGTGTCAAGAAGCAAAAGGCACTAGTCTGAATAGTGGTCTTTACACCCCGTTACCAATAGCTAAAGAACCATGGACTGACCTTTCTATGGATGTTGTCCTTGGGCTACCTAAAACTAGTAAAGGGCTGGATTCTATTTTTGTAGTAGTCGATAGATTCTCGAAGATGGTGCACTTTATTGCTTGTAAAAAAACAAATGATGCTTCTCACATTGCAAAATTATTCTTCAACGAGGTTATAAGACTTCATGGCATTCCAAGTAGCATCGTATCAGATAGGGACACAAAATTTCTATCTCACTTTTGGAGAATTTTATGGAAGAGATTTGACACAAATCTGAAATTCAGTTCTACATGTCACCCACAATCTGATGGGCAAACGGAAGTTGCCAACAGGTCACTTGGAAATCTATTAAGAGCACTAGCAGGGAAACAACCAAAGCAGTGGGATCAACACTTAGCTCAAGCGGAATTTGCCTTTAATTACATGCCTAATAGATCAACGGGATGTGCACCTTTTGTAGCTGCCTACGGCCATCTTCCAAAGAATATAATGGATGTTACCTCCACACCTTCAGTAAATAAGAAGGTAGAAGATATTATAGAAACCAGCAAATTGATACACAAGCAAGTAGAAGAATCAATAATCAGAGCAAACGATCTCTACAAGGAAAGAGCTGATAGGTCTAGAAGATTTCAGACTTTCAATGAAGGTGATTTGGTAATGGTTCACTTAAAAAAAGACAGATATCCAGCAGGATCTTATTCTAAACTGAAAGATAGGAATTTTGGACCTTGCAAGCTACTAAAGAAGATTAGCGACAATGCTTTTGTAGTAGATCTACCTCCATAATTCAACAAGTCATCAACCTTCAATGTGGCAGATTTAAGAAGATATTATCCACCTGCAGAGGAAGACAACCAATTGAGGACAATTGTATTCCAAGAGGGGTCGCCTGATGCAGCCCTTATAAGTGCTTGCATTAATAATAGGCTCGATTCTAATCGAGCCTTGGACCAAGCCCAATAAAATGGCTTGGACTCTCATGGTAGACTTTCCACTCTTAAACCATGAGAGTATAAATAGGAGTTAGTTGAGTTTTATTTTATTCAAGGTATTTCTCAACGTTTATTCTTTCTTTCTTTTATTTCTTTATTTCCTTCTTTTATTTCTTTCTTTCTTTCCTTCTTCTTCATTTATTTCCATAGATTCTACAATTCTTTCCAATTACCATTATCGATTATCCTTGGATTGGGATAATCCTTCAAACTTCAACCGATTCTCAAGGAGTTTGAACCCTAATCAATCACTATTGCTCACTGGTTTAGTTTGACACAAGTTTGGACGGATTTCTTCAATCCGTTGATTCTGATTTCTCACAAACTGTTCAAGGCCTACATCACTTCCTTTGGTTCGTAATGGAAATGTTATCAGACCATAGTTCAAAAAAGCGAAACGCGCTTCAACTTTTTAGGAAGCGCTTTTTCGCTTTGGACTTTTTAAACATGCTATATGGTTAAAATACATATATTCCTTCTAAATTTATAATTACCTATAAAATTGATGTCTGATCAACTATTTGATAGATCTTCTGAATTCACAGAAGATGAAGAAAACAAGAAGATGATATTGGAATCCACCAGTAATCAACCTGGACTGGACCAGAAAGAAGATTGGAACAAGAGGAAAATAGAAAGGAAGATAAGGGTTAATACCTTGACAATACAAATTAAATAAAACTGTCAATTATTCTAGTCCAACTTCCTTTTATACTCTTCTTCCAGCTTTATAAGAGTGGGCCTTCTATGCTGGAAATGGGCTCTTGGCCCATGTATATTGTGCCTGCATCAAAAATCTTTAAAAAAATACAAAAAAATACAGAAGTATAGGAGGTGAAGGTATAATAGCATTTAGAAAAAGAACGAGGTTGGCCGAGAGAGGGAAAGATTTACCTTTTATAGGAAAACAATAGAGGAGGTTGAGGCAAGTTTTGAGGCAAAGTAGGAGCCATTGTTCTAAAACGCACAAAGTGCTTCCTATTTTGAGGAAGAGCTTTTTCCCTTAAGCAATTGGAAGCGCCAATGGTATTTTCGTAAATATTTTATGAAAATGCATGTATACCCTCCTTAAAATATTTATATATTTTTTAAGTAATTTTTTTGGGGGGGGGGTTAGGGAAAGAGGAATACAAAACCCAATTTATTTAAGAAGTTAAATTAAAAAAAAGGCTAGCCGGAATCCGGCCAAAAGAGGTTGGATGCTGGCCAACCTCGTTTGGGGGCCTGGGGGTAGGAGGGAAGGGAGATAATACCTAAAATAGGAGGGAACTACGGTGAGACAGTTGGGAAGGAAACATGCGAGAAAAATAGGCTGCTCCGGCGAGGTAGGGCAGCTTCTTTGGCAAGAGTGTTTGAGGGAGAGAGATGAGAGGTGTTTAAAAAAATTGGATTTTTAATTAGTTATATAGGGGAGGGGTAGAATTTTGTAATATTAAAAAAGATTAGGGTATATAAGGGGAAAAAAAGAAATTTAAAGTTTTAAAAAATTTAAAAATTTTTATTTTTTACCCAGCTGAAGAAACGCTTTGGAAAAAAGCTTCTTCGCTCTAAAGCGGCGCTTAAAGTGCTTCATTTTTTTGAATCAATTAAAATTTCATTGAAAAAAATAAGGGCAATGCCCAATTTACATAGAGTATAGAAATAAAAAAAGTGCTCCATTTTTTTTAAAGTGCTCCATTTAAAACTATGGAAGGAGCTAAGTCCGGTGACGTAGAGCCAAAATCTGGCAAGGAGGTCACAAGAAAAGGGGATTAAAAGTTTTTAAATAAACTTAAAGAGTAGAGGTAATTTTTTGAAAGAAAAGCAGTTTAGGTTTTCAAAAATAAATAAATACATCTAATCAGGTAATTAGGCGGATCTTTTTTACCCTTTCCGATCCGATTACCCACCTTGGAAAGGCGTTGAGAAAAATGCGCTTAAAGCGCCACCTTCAAAACAAAAGTCCATCTAAGGATAGTTGTGGGTGAGTTATGGTGTAATTAAGAAGGGAGTATTGGAAAAGAAGTCTAGAATCTCTTGGGAGTTTGCCTAAAGATAGGAATTGAAGAAGGAACTTTAAAAGATTTTAATTTATTTGGGTAGGAGAAAAGGGAGATTACACCTAAAATAGAAGGGAACTCGGGTAAAAGATCGAGACTAAAAGTTTGCATTAGGTCATGAGTTTTTGCCCAATGGGTATCTATATACTTCGAGTATACCCAGTGATATAATAGGTGGAATTATGTATGTGCCACCTAGGAGGTCGTTTACTCTGTTTGCAAAAAAGGAGTAAATGGCAAAGCCTCTTTGAAGGCAAGGCGTTATTTTTTTCTTAGTTCTCTGCTATGTTTTTTTAGAAATAGTTCTCTGCTATGATGAAAGCTGTGAGATTTAGTATTTTGATATGATGTTTTTTGTCCAAATTTTTAGTTTCATTTCTTTAAATGTGTGTGCCCATTCTACCTTTTCTCCATAAAGAAATTTTTAGTCATTTGTACACTGTTTCGCTGTTTTTTGCAGAGAATGGTGGAAATGATGGGTGCAAACTTTTCAAAACCCCTGATTGCTAACAAAATAACACATCTTATTTGCTACAAATTTGAGGGTATATCATTTGATTTGTTTTATTTATTTTCTTCTTACTTTTGAAGTTTCTACAGTATAATGAATTAATGATCATTAAGTCATAAGGAAAATAAGAAAGTTAGCCTACAACTTCATGTGGGATGGAAGAAAAGGGATACCATGGAATATTTGTGCCTAATTTTTAACGATCATTAAGCTTTTGCGGAATATTTGTGCCTATTTTTTATCAATTTCAAATCAAGTGGTTGATTATTTGTTAAATCTATAAGTACTTTGTTTTTATTTTGTGCAACCTCCAATAAGTGTATGCATGTATAGTAATTAAATTAGCTTGTCATAGTGTATCGTAATATTTTGCATGTAAATATGTAATCATGTATTATGTTTTTCTTCTTCTCTTGATTTGATTGACTAATATAGTTTATATTGTTGTGTTATAGTTATACACACTCATACCTTACGTGCATTGTTTTTTTTTGCAATGGTAATTGTTTCATACATTAGTGAGTGGTGACTTGAACAATGAATACTTCATATCCGTGATGTTTTAACTCTGACCTTTTGTATCACACAAAGATATTGTTTTTTACTATCAGGTCCACCACCCTGAGCGGTTGTTGACAGTTATATGCCATTATGCCTTCGTTAGAGGCAATTTATCACGGTGAATACTGAATATTGATGCTTTTTTTATAGGTGAGAAATATGAACTTGCCAAAAGAGTGAATATTAAACTTATCAACCATCGTTGGCTAGAAGATTGGTATTTTTTCCCTTAATATTTTTTCTTCTTATAAGAGATTAAAACACATAAATTTTAAGTTTATCTTTACAAATCATCTAACATTTGAAATATTATTTGATCTTCAGCTTGAGAGCATGGAAAATTCTTTCTGTTGATAATTATGCGAAGAGGTAGGCACATCTACTAATCTGTTTATCATTCCATTTTATATCAAGTTTTTTGGCATTGACCGTAAAAAGGCATTTCGCCCAGTCAGAATGTCAGATGGAGTTTTATTCTGGTTACTCTCAAAGGGATAGACTTCTCCACCCATTTTTTTATGACCATCCATCAAGGTTTTCTATGCGTTCATGCGATGGCATATTAAACATATAAGTATATGCGTACATATACGCTCATATACGTAAATATGCGACATGTTATATTTACATGTATTTTTTTAAATTACCCCTATTATTTAGGGGTGGGTGTGGGTCGGGTCAAACCCAAACCCGAACATGTCGGGTCCGGATTTGGGTTGATATTTTCGGCCATGAAACCCGATGCAAACGACCCGAACCCGAGTAATTTTTACCCGATTTTTTTGGGTCGGGTTCGGGTTAAACCAGACCCGACTCACCCGAAACCCGAAGAAATTTATAAAATATAAATAATTAATATGATTTCATATAAAACATTTTATAAAAAAATTAATATATATAATTATAAATTTCTCATTTTTTATAAACCTTAATTAGTTAATTTCATATCTTAAAATTTAAACTTTAATTTCATTTCCCTCTCTTCCACTTTCATTTTCCCTCTTCACCGTCGTCGGCCCTCTCCTCGCCGTCGTCGGCCCTCTTCTCGCCGTCGTCGGCCCTCTCCTCGCCGTCGTCGGCCCTCTCCTCGCCGTCGTCGGATCTCTCCGTCTTCACAAACCATTTTATTTGATTTTTAAAAAATTTAAAAATTATTTAAACAACAGGGTTTTTTATGCAAAATATTCAATCAATTTATTAAACCCGAACCCAACCAAACCCGACATCAAAACCGGGTCCGGGTTCAATATTTTTTGACCTTCCCGGGTTTTGACCCGAACCTGATTTGAAAACTCGGGTCCGGGTTTAGGCAAACCCTAGGGAAACCTGACCTATGCCCAATCCTACTATTATTTCCATAATATATGAATAATATAATTATTATATTATAGTAAGGGAAAAGGAATAAGGAATTAAGGATTAATATTTTATTCCACCATCATTCTAAGATATTTTATTCCAACAGTAAGGGAAGGATTAATATTTTCAGTAATGGAATATTTTATTCCAACATGTGTCATTCTTCTCACATGTGAGTTGTGACTATGTGAGTATTTTAAAAATATTCACAGTAGAGCATAATACATGTGGTTGCTTCTTACCCCACCGCATGTAAAAATATTAAATATCCACATGTTACAACATCCACATAATAAATAATAAGAAAGACAAGTGGTTGCTTCTTATAAATAGTGGTTGTGTCATTATCCACCGAGGAGAAAAATTCACACGTCACATGGTCGTTGCGTTTTAAATATTTACAATAAACGCAAAATGCAACACGCGTTATAAATAAACGCAAACGCAACACGAGTAGAGGAGGAGAAGAGTGAACGGTAAGAATTCAAATAATTTTTCTCACCGTTTTTTTCAGCAACGTCAGGAGAGGAGTGCTCGGCTGCTCGCGTCCGAACCTTGCGTCTGCCTCGCTACTCGCGTTTTTTTAAGGTCTGGACTGTTTTATACGGGGGTTTTAGGTTTTTTTAATTCGAGTAAAACCCGATGACCCTACACAGGGACCCGCTCCGCCTCAGACCCGCCAAACGCATAGAACATCTATGCGGGGGTCTGGAAAACCGCATGGTCATTTATGCGACGCATAGAAAACCATGCCATCCATAACTCTGCATAGCATCGGTTTCTTTCTCGGTATTAGTGGAGGGAAGGAAGTCAGGGAATCCCCCCCCCTTTTTAAATGAGAGAGGAATTACCACTATCCCTAATACTCTTTGATGCAGTTATGGATGTCTGGTCTAGGCTCATTCAGAACAAAATTTCCCAAAGGCAGCATGACACATACCAAGTTAATGGATCTATATTTGTATCCCACCTAATGTATGCAGATGATGTTATCTCCTAATGGTAATCAACAAAATTTTCGTAGAATTCACCTCCTTCACATGTCTAGGGGGCCAACAAAGGGAAAAGCTCTATTATTTTCTCTAACGTATTTCTTTCTCTATTTCTTCATTACACCCTAAGGTTCTACGAAAAATAACTACCCAACACTGGGAAGAAGAAATCCCACAATCAATGTTGGGAATTTATTCAACCCATAGAAAAGCTTCTGATAAATGGGGGGGTAAATGTTCATCATATAGTGGAAGAATCCAACTAGTAAATTGGATAATTGCAGAGATCTACACAAACTGACCTCAGTGAAATACCCTTTCCTCCGACGAGCTCCCATCTATTATTTGAAAAAAGCTATATTTTTTCTTGCCTAGGGGCCAACAGAGGGAAAAGATCTATTATTTTTTCTAATGTATTTCTTTCTCTATTTCTTCATTACACCCTAAGGTTCTACGAAAAATAACTAACAATCATGTATTTAGGACTACCCAATACTGGGAAGAAGAAATTCCACAATCAATGTTGGGAATCTATTCAACCCATAGAAAAGCTTCTAACTAAATGGGGGGGGGGGGTAAATGGTCATCATATAGTGGAAGAATCCAACTAGTAAATTGGATAATTGCAGGGATTTACACAAACTGACCTCAGTGAACTATCCTTTCCTCCGACGAGTTCCCATCTACTATTTGAAAAGAGCTATATTTTTTTTCATAGTTTGAGTTGCGCCATAATGCGTAGCGCCGACACTTGGCGCTATGCGGAGATAGCGTGCTGTAGCGTCAAGTGTATTTTTATTTTTTTTAAATATTCAATATATTATAATTTAATAGTTAATACCATACATAACTAAAGAGTAGTGATCAAATGAAATCATTAATTTTAGAATTCAAAATATTCCTAAATATTATGTTTTAGGAGTCAAAATGATAGTCCAAAACTCTAAATGTCTTATAGATGCAAATCTATTCTTCTTCTTCAATTTCCTCTAGCATTTGAGGTTGCATCCTTTCTTTACTTCTTTGGTAGGTTCATCGAAATCTTTCGCAAACTTCAGCAGAAAGAGGAGCTTGAGTAGTGAATGGTCTCGCTTGGCCACTCCTCGTAGAAGGCCCGGGATGCTCTCCTGTTCCGACTGCCTCTTCTACCATGCTCCATGTCAAACCTTCCTCAGTGTATACAAACTCCTCAGATTCTCCTTCAATATCTGTCATCCATTCACTTGTAAGATTTAATTCTTCTAGACGGATGGGGTTAACCTTTTTATTATAATTCACAAACACCAGATCATCTAGTCGTTCGATTTTCAATCGATTACGTCTCCTGGTATGAAACTGCAATTGGGGAATGCAAAATTAAGAATTGTAAATCTATTGAATTTAAGAAATTCATACTAATGAGGATAATACTCACATGCTCAAACGTACTCCAATTCCTCTCACAACTGGATGCGGAACAACAAAGTCTAATAATCCTCATGGCATAAGTCCTCAATTCAGGAGTTCTTGATCCAAAATGTTCCCACTATCGAACTAAATTCAGAAAATGCATAAGGTCATTGAAATTCAGATCGAATTACAATTTTTATTTAATAAAATGATACTTACTAGGCTCTAAATCCTCAATTGCAAGTTCAGCCAGTTTAGAAGAAAATCTTCCGGCTTTGTTGATGTAGAGGCTTGAATCCACCACTACCTTAGTTCGTTGGTGCACATCTGGGATCATGCATGCCACAATCTTCAAATGCTTCTTGACAAGTGCTGGCCAATTCTGGATTAGACCTACAATTCAATCAACTACCTTAGCAACTCATACCTACAATTCCGAATTCACTAAAAAATTAAAAGGCAAATCATACCCTTGCAAGTTGTAAAACACCCTAGGATTCAGGAAACCACCAGCCTTCACAAGAGGTGATTGGTAATGTTTTGCCCACCGTTTGTCCATTAGATTCCATATTGGTTTATATTTACTTTCAATTGGTTTTCACAACAATTCTAGCATCTTCGAATGCACCAACTAGATATGGCATAGTCGGTTTTGTGTCACCGTCAACCATCCTCAGAACAACCAAATTGGGTTGTGAAGCTCGAAGCAAATCCTCAAGAGTTATCCAAAAACGGGTGTTGATTATCAGATCAAAAACATCTAACCCATGACCTTTTCTAGCCCACTTTTCCCAATCAAAACTCCTCAACTTGGATTTGCATTCAAATAAACTTTCGAGAGTAAGAAAATTTGTCGCAAACCTAGTTACTCCGCATCGTATAAGCTATTTTCCTTTGTTATGCTTCGGCCATGCAGAATGTAGGGTGGTATGCTGGTGGACGTGTGTAGAAATCTTGCGACCATTGCGAATAACATCCTTGTACATAGGTAGCTTTCCAATGTCTTTAAGATGTCGAGAACATGAGAAGCACATGGAGTCTAAAATAGGTGATGATACTTGTCCATTAGTATCTTTCCGGCCACCACATAATTGCTTGCATTGTCAGTGCAAATCTAAAATGATAGAAAGTCATTTTCAAGATCTATAAATGATTAATGAAGTACTACAAATAATAAACATTTTACCTGAACCACATTGTCCTTGCCAACGATCTCTATTGCATCTTCAATACCTTTTACAATAAAATTTGCAGTTTTCTCATTGGCAGAGGTATCTATCGAGTGCAAATAGAATGTTCTCTTAGTAGAGTTCACTAAAAAATTATGGACACTTCTCTGTTGACGATCAGTCCAACCGTCGGACATGATCGTGCATCCTCCTTCCTTCCATGCGATCTCATGTTTCTTTTTCAATTCTTCGATGCTTTGACTTGGCGTTGAAGTAAGTTGTTGCGGAGCATGTACATGCTGAAAGGTCGATAGTTCGGGCCATGCATAAAGTGCTGGATTGTTAATGACATTGAAAGGAATTCCGACTGTCACGAAGAACTCAGGTGATCAACTGTGGTGGTTTGTCTTTGCGTCATATGTTTCTCCTTTGCACGCTTTCGAATAATAGATTGGAGTGTCACTTCTCTTTCCAAACCTAAGGGACCTTTCACCTTAATAGTTCCCGATGTAGAGGGTTTCCCAATTGGAGTGCCACTTTTGGTTTCTACCTTTCGCTTCTTCTTTTGTGGAATGGCTTCAACATCCACAATAGGAATGGGCATTTCTTTTTGTTTCTTGTTCTCTGCCTTCAATATATATTCCCGGATCTCTTTCTGAATATCTGTCGGACATCTTTTGCAAGTAGTAACTTCTAATTTGTCCTCAAAAGGATTGATGCCGGAGATATGAATTTTAATTCTTGTGATCCCTCCTGTCATATATTTCGAACAAAGAAGGCATTGAACCTCATAAGCTTTAGTCTTCTTCGTCACATCGCCTTTTTTGAAGGCTGCGTATTTCCAAACCAAATCCTCATGATTTTCAAGTCTTAGGTATTTGGGATCGACGACAATTTTCGGATCAATATCTGGATGATAGTAAATAGAAGGGTCTTCTTTACCCTCTTGCCGAATGTTGACAATAGGAACCACTACATCTGGAATTTCTCGAACTTCAGCTTCCGGCTCTTCCCGGACCGCATCTTGTTTCTGATGTCGACATACTAAGGTACTAAAAAATCAGAATCGATTCAAAAAATCAGAATTCTGTTTGAAGAAATAGGTTTAAAAAAAACTTCAAGATTTGATTAAAAAAATAAGAATTATGTTTGAATAATTAGGATTAAAAAAAACTTCAAGAATCAAATAAAAAAAATAAGAATTATGTTTCAAAAAAATAGGTTTAAATTTTTTTTTCAAGAATCGATTAAAAAAATAATAAATCTGTTTCAAAAAATAGGTTTAAAAAACTTCAAGAATCGATTAACAAAAAATAAGAAATTTGTTTCAACTTTCAAGAAATAGGTTTAAAAAAACTTCAAAAATCATCTAGGGTTTGCAAATAAATAAGAAAAGAAGAGAGGAGAGGAGGAGATGAGAAAATCATGAATGGAATAATGGATTCAAAAAAATAAGAAATCTGTTTCAAAAAATAGGTTTACAAAAAAATGAAAAAAAGAGTAGGAAATGAGAAAATCAAGAATAGATTCAAACAAATCAAGAATGAGAGAAACAAAGAAGAGGAGAGGAAGAGAGCCATACTGTCCGGTCGCCGGAGCGTGGTCGCCGGAGTTCGATGATCGCCGGAGGTAAGTTGGATGGTGACCGGAGATTAGGGTCAGGGGAGAAACTGGGTGAAATGGGGAGAAATTGTGAATAGATAAGAGAAATGGGGAGAAATAGTGTTTATATTTATAAACCCTATTTGGGTATTCGGGTGGATCCTGACCCGGATCCGCCTAAGGCCCAATAGGCATAGCGTTAGGCGATATAGTGGCGAAACTCAAACATAGTTTTTTTTATATAAACTCCTCCCAATCCTAAGACTTTATGCTTGTTTTAGACAAAATGAATCTTTATTTATAGATCAACCTTCTTTGTGCTTTTTGAATTCTATCGATATGGGATCAAAAAAGTGTAGTTAAATAAATTATAGAGTATTCTTTGTACTGAAATCTCCTTAGGTGATCGGAGCTTGTACTTACTGGGAGTAGATATTGTAAAATCATCATAAAGCTTCCTGTTTTATATGTCATGTCTCAACAGTCTATGGACAGATGAGTTCATATTGGAGCATTCAAATATTCAACTGATTTTGTAAACTTTTCTTGCTATGCACAATTGCACACAATTTAAAACCCTCATAAGTTTAGAGGTACCAGTCTGAAGTCTTAAGACGCGGCTTTTGTTGATATCACACTCCAGTGCAGAAGTTATTATTGTATTATTGTTAGTAACTAGTAGTCTAGTAATCACACTATACATTTCAGCTTAGTGTAAATTTAATAGTATCTTTTTTTGTACCACATAATCAGCATTTATATACCAATATTGAATCCCTCATTTCTTCTTTTGGTAAACAGTGGTTGGGAAATGGAGATTTTAGAGTCCCAGGCTAATGATTCAGAAGAGGAGACACAAGATGAAGGTGCTAGATGTTCACTTGTAAAAGATATAATCGCTGATGCAACCCGACAGAATGATATCCACAGAGTTGGGGGATCTGATTTTTCTACAGAAGTATTAAAAACGTATACAAGAGAGAAGGATCCTGATGGGACTTTTAATGAAAACAGTCTTTTAAGTAACAGATCGTTGCCTTCTACAAGCAATAATCGTAGTAAGAATATTAACATGCCGATTTATGGCAGTAAGGATTCAAAAAAGGGTAACTTTATCTTGCCAAACTCTGATGAAGTTATTGATTTAGAAAAGGAAGACAATGAAGTGTTACTTGATATGAGAAGCACCGAAAGGAAAACATCTCCTTTAGCTTCCTTTAGGAAAACACCAATGAAGACAGAAGAAACATCTGGTCATTTTTTTGGTTCTCTTAAAAGAAATATGTTTGGGATTGAAGATAGTGCCTTTTCTGATTTTGAGAATAACACTCATCATTCTATAATCAATCAAATTGGTACAGATTTGCATCCAAGTGATAGCTCCGTTAAAAAAAGAGAAATCTCATCTCCAGGAATAGGCACTGGCTCATCAGAGTTGCATCAGAATTCAAAGTCAGATGGACATTGTTGGTCCATGAGCAATAAATCCACCACAAAGTTTAGAGATACTGTTACTGTGCCAAATCGCTCAACTTCTACCAATGAAGATGCCATAGATTATTACACGGTAAATCATTCTACTCCTTTGGTTGGGACAGGATCTGGAAATGTTATATCAGATCTCAATGTGAGGTCATCAAAATCTAAGACCCAGACTTGCAGGAGTACTAATGTTGGTGTTTTACCTATTAACGAATTAGTTCATGTTCCAGAAAAATCAATTACGGTTGCGGATTTGGATTGGACAACAAGTTCAAGTGCTAATTTGTCAGTATTAGTTCATAAGGCCTCAGATTATACAGCTCCTCCCACTTGTGTAAAGAACACAGTTTTGGCTGATGGTTTGCAAACAGACAAGAATCATGCAGAGAGTGATAAGGATTCATTAATCCCTAATGAAAGAGAAGTACATGAATACTCACCTTTAGGAGGCGAATATGGGACCTGTTCTAATAAATCTAAAAAATCTCAGCTTGCTAGTATATCTGGTCGCTTGGATATTTCAAAGAAACATTCAATAAATCTTCCAATTGAAGCTAGTGATCAGCATCAGAAGCAGTATGAAAAATCTTCTCCTCCAGAAAGTATAAAATCTGACAATACCAGGTTACAAAATGGTACCAATACTGAAATCGTGAATGGTAAGACTGAAAATATAAAGACATCATCAAAAAAGGTATTCCTGAAAAAAAAACTGTGTAGCAAAGTCAGGCCAAGCAAAAGAAAATTTACCGAAGATGTAACTTCTGTCTGCCTGAATAAAAATATGAATGGAAGTGAAGAGTTATTTATGTCAAGGGATGTGGAACTTGGAAAGGTAGAGAATGGGGGAAAGAGTCTTATGATTGATTCGAAAACTGTAGTTGAAGATAAATTGAATGTTACTCCATTGATTTCAAGTAGTTGTGATAATGACAATGTTAGCATAGATTTGACTGTTAAATCCAAAGATTCAGGTAGGCAGAATCCAGCAGTGGAAATAAAGAGTTGGTCTGTGAAATTGGATAAATATTGTTCCAACAGTGTAGGTAAAGACAGTGGAAAATCAAAACAAATGACAAACATTCGATCAACTATAGATAATGAAACTGCAGCTTGCTTTGATGAAAATCCAACTGGTTACAAAGAATCTTTCATGTCAGTGAACATGCAACATGAGATAGCAATTATCGATGAACAAAATCTTGTTATCCAGCCAAAAATTGTAGCTGAGGACAACAGCAATATCACTCCATTCGTTTTAAGTAGATTCAAAAATATCGAGGTTGGATCTGATATGGGTGACACATTAAAAGTGAAGGGTTCAACTGTGAAGTTAGGTAAATCTTGTTTAAAAAAGGTAGGTAAAGAAAATGGAAAATCCAAACAAAGACCAAACAAAAGACTATCTAATATTAATGAGACTGCTGATATTTTAGATAAAAATCTGACTGGTAGTAAAGAATCACTTGTGTTAGAAAACATGGAAGATGAGATGCCAGTTATTGATGACCAGAATCTTGTGAAAAAAACTGAAATTATAGTTCTGAAATCAGATAAATATGGTTCTGAAAGGAAAGTTAAAGTTGATGGAAAAATAAAACAAAAGGCAAATAAAACACAGCATATTGAAGTTGAAACTGCTTCTTGTTTGGATAAAAATTCAACTCTCAACGAAGAATTATCCGTGTTAGAGAACATGGAACATGAGGTGAAAGTTATTGATGAGATGAATCTAATTAACAAGACAAAAATTCTAGCTGAGGACAAAAGCAATATCACTCCATTTGCTTCAAATAGACACAAAACTATCGAATTTAGATCTGATATGAGTGGTGCATTAAATGATTCAGATAAACGAAAGTCCGTATTTGAAATGAAGGGTTTAAATGTGAAATCAGATAAATATGATTCCAAACGGCAAGTAAAAGTAAGTGGAAGATTTAAACAAAAAGCTCATAAACGGAAGCAGATTGAAACTACTCTTTGCTTGGATAAAAATCTAACTAGTAATGAAACATTCATGTCAGAAAACATAGAAAATGAGATGTTAGTTTTTGATAAGCAGAATCTTGTTACCAAACCAAAAAATGTTGGTGAGGGCAACATCAATATCACCCCACTCATTTCAAATAGATGCAAAAATATCGAGATTAGATCTGATATATCTGCTGCAATAAAAGATTTAGACAAGCAGAAACATGCATTGGAAGTGAAGGGTTCAACTGTGAAGTCAGGTAAATGTTGTTCAAAAAAGGTAGGTAAAGACAGTGGAAAATCCAAACAAAGTCTAAACAAAAGACTATCAAATAATAATGAGACTGCTGATGTTTTAGATAAAAATTTAACTTGTAGCAAAGAATCATTTACATCAGAAAACATGGAAGATGAGATGGCAGATATTGATGGACAGAATCTTGTGGATAAGCCAGAAATTGCAGTCGAGGACGATAACAATGTCACCCAACTTATTTCAAATAGATACAAAAATCTTAAGGTTGTAACAGATATGGATGGCAGTCATGGCACATCGAAAGATCTAGATAAGCAGAAATCCGTATTTGGAAAAAAGGGTTTAAGTGTGAAATCAGATAAATATGGTTCCAAAAGGGAAGTTAATGGTAGTGGAAAATCAAAACAAAAGTCAAATAAAAGACAGCGTACTGAAGAAAAAACCGCTGCTTGGTCGGATAAAATTCTAACCTGTAATGAAGTATCATTCGTATCAGAGAAAACAGAAGACGAGAAGGCAGATAATGATGAGCAGAATTTTGTTATCAGAC
Organism: Zostera marina; assembly: GCA_001185155.1. Classification (NCBI taxonomy): domain Eukaryota; kingdom Viridiplantae; phylum Streptophyta; class Magnoliopsida; order Alismatales; family Zosteraceae; genus Zostera; species Zostera marina. Next base: position 317,824 of record LFYR01001997.1, read on the forward strand.
AAAAAATTGTAGTTGAAGACAATAGTTATATCGCCACCCCACTTGGTTCAAATAGATGCCAAAATCTTGAAGTTGGGGATATTAATGGTACAATAAAAGATTCGGATAAGCAGAAACCAGATATTGAAAATCAGGGTTCAACTGTGAAATTGAATAAATATGGTTCTAAAAGGGAAGCTAAAGTTGGTGGGAAACCAAAGCATATTGTGGAAAAAGTTGGGTCTAATGTTGGAAATCAGATGAAAACATTTTTGAAAAAGACTGTGGAGCCAGTGTGGTTTATATTTTGTGGTCATCGTTGGCAGAGAAAACACTTCAAACAAGTTATTAAACGTTTGAAAGGCAAAATGTGTCCTGATTCACACACATGGTATCACAAAGCTACACATTTCATTGTCCCAGAACCTGTCCGCAGAACAGAGAAGTTTGTTGCAGCTTGTGCAGCCGGAAGGTATAGCATTTCTCATGTTTTTAAAGTTAAATCTCTTCACCTCAGGATTTCATCACTTGTACAAATCAACTTTATCCAATCAATATTTACAGTCTTTTTCAATATGATTGTTTGAATTTTGAAATAAATGAAATTAAGGTTTTTTGTCTGGGTATGCTGTTATGTAGGGGCCAGGTCCATATACCACCAGCATATGCTAACATAGGTAGTTTTGTGTGTCATGTGATAGGTTTTTTTCCATGTAAATTTCTAATTTTGTGAATATATATTACCAATTTAATATATGTAAATTTGATATATTTCATTATTAGATATTTAGATTTACTACTTAGGTCTTAAGGTGAAGCAAAAACATAAGTATATACTAAATAAAAATACATAAGCCTATAGGCGAAATCCCAAATCATAACATAAAAACACTAGCAAATAGAAGAATAATAAAAAAATCAAGTACGTTATACTGATTATAGTTTAAAATCTTGAGCAAAAATGGTCCTCCCCAAGAGTGAACGAGGCCCAGGGGTAAGGGATCTACTCATCATCACTAAGGTTGTAAGTAGTAGGCATTTAAAGGGCTGCCAAATTATGGAGCACGGGAAACTCCATCCTGATAGACTGGATGAAGGACAGAAATCTTAGAAACCAATCCTTTGAACAGATTTCCCTTATTACAAATTTTATCACTGGTCAAAGCCACCTTATCTTCCTTTCAATTTCCCCTGGGCCAGATGGATTCAGTATGGGATTTTTCAAGGCACTCTGGCCAGAATTGAGGAATACAATGATGACATGTGTCATGCAGTTCTTCAATGATAACCCTCTGCTGAAATCTGCCAACCACACCGTCATTACTCTAATTCCCAAGAAACCCACAGCAATAGAGCAAACTGACTTTAGGCCTATATCTTCTGTAAACTTGATACACAAGCTACTAAATAAGATCTTGGCAGACAGAATTTCTAAGGTCTCTTCAAAATTGATACCCCCCACCAAACAATTTTCATAGCTGTAAGAAACATCTCTGACAACACCCTATTAACAGATGAGATGGTGCATGGATTTGGAAGGATCAGACACCTAAAAATGTTGTCTCAGTAGTCAGTATAGATCTTCAAAAGGCATTTGATACAGTTAAATGGCAAGTGATCACCTCTACCCTTGATACCATGGGTTTTAGCCCCCTATTGTGCAAATTGGTACACAATTGTATTGCAACTGCATCTTTCTCAGTGTTAGTAGAGGGCTTCCCGCCTTCCCCACACCTCTCTTTATTAACCACAGAGGCATTAGACATGGGTATCCTCTATCTCCCATCCTCTTTGATCTGGCAATGGACAATCTCAATAGACTAATAGAAAAGGAGAACAAGGACAAAAAGATGGACACATTCATTGATACATGGTTAATGGGGTTTTCTCCATCTCCCATCTCATGTATGCAGATGTTTTCTTAATTTTCTCCAAGGCTAACACCAAATCCCTTAGGTGCATCAAAATGATTCTGGAAACCTTCTCCAAGTTCTCTAGTCTTGAGGTTAACCAGGAAAAAAGGTCAGTAACTTATTCGAAGGTCTGTTGTGATGATCAAGAGTTACAGAATATCCTTAACTTCCCAACCAAACCACTCTACTTTTGGCTTTCCTAGGAAGAAAACAAATGTTGTGTGTTGGAAGTTAATAGACCCAATTGAGAAAACCTTAGCCAAATGGAAAGGAAGATGCCTTTCCTATGCGGGTAGAACTCAATTAGTTTACTAGGTATTGCTTAGAAAATTCCAATACTGGGCTAATGGAACAACTCTAGCATGCACAGTTATAAAAAATTCCAGAGTCCTGCCTTTAACTTTATTGGGATGGAAGGAGATGCAGTAGCTGGGCAAAGATGGCTCTCCCAAAGAAGGTGAGATTGGAGTTAAGGACTTCTTTGCCACTAATGCAACAACTCTGGTGAAAAGAGCAGAAAAAATGTGGAGCCCAAACACATTCATCTTGGCAAATTGTGTTAAAATTAGAGATATAAAAGGAAGAGGTATAGGGGGAAATTGAGATTAGACCCACCTTAGATCCCGATATGTGGAAAACAGTCCTAGCCAATAGAGATTTAATAGATAATTGTATCAGTTGTCTGAGAAAATATAGGATCTTACAAATCGTTCCCTCTAAACACTCTGAAACTCTAAGGCCCAAAGGTATCATACAAGAATTGAACTCGAGGATCTGTTCCAAAATGCCCCCTAAATTCTCCATGTTTCTGTGGAGAATTAAGGTCAAAAGTCTTAACACCCTCACTAAGCTCCATAGTTGAGGTATCCAACTACAAACTACCTGCTCCCTATGTGGGCTAGAGGAGGAGAGAGGAGGAGACAGTGCCACATCTTTTCGTTAACTACCAATACTCCAGACACCTCCTACTAGATTCCACTAGTTGCCTTAATAATGCTATATGGTCACTTAGGGGTCAGAACCCTCCCTCATCCTCGGTAGACATTAGAATAGGAGACATTATAGAAATAATTCAAAAATTCACACAGCCATTTGTTGGGGTATACATTGGTTAATGTTAGCTTCACTCTCCTGGCACATATGGTGTGAAAGAAATATGAGAGTATAAGACTAAAACAACATACCATGAGGCCCCCAGAAATTGTAAGCTAAGAAATCATTAGGGATGTGAGCGTCACTTGTGATACCACAACCTATAAGAAGTTCAATCTTATACAGATTAAAACACGAGCCATAAGTTTATAGGATTCCAACCTCTTGAGGAACCAGTCCCTGACTAGTTAGTCATGGTCACAGCTGTATAAGAGAGCTACAATATTTTTACCAGTTTTTATTTACTTTTTATGTTTACATCTCATGTATTTGCATTTCCCTACATTTGTAATCTTGGGCATTGCCCAACTCTATTTTCAGTAATGGAAACTTTATTTCATCAAAAAAAATGCTAAATAGAATATGAGTCGGTTGGCATGTTCATGTCTCTACCTTTTATTTAGTAATTCATAAGCTTTTTCTATTTTAATGGACATACAAAGAAAATACAACAATATGTTTTTCTTTTAATAGTATGTCAAATTGGTAATATGCTACTAAATTTTTATGTGTAAAATGGTTGCTTAACAACAAGTAATTCTATGACGTGAATATGTAATATATAATATATCATATATTCATAATTCATATTACTGTTGTTAGGTTCAGACATTTCTTATCTAGCTTGATTGCTGTAATTAATTATGATTGGCGTTAGCTAGAAGTTTGTCATTCCCAATGATCGGAGATCAATTGAACTTGTACTCAATTTAAATCCCCAATTGGATCATAAATAAACACATTCATTACCGATTAAGATCTGATCATACCTTCAAAAAATCTGAATCTGACAATCTGTTCATTCTAATATGGTAGCTGAGCCACCACCGATGGCCTCGTGATTTATCATCAATGTCTTTAGCTTCGATTTCCTTTAATCAGAGTGAAACTATTATCGTCAAACTTTTACAGATGAAATTTGTGAAGGCCTGAACTAGATGAACTGATCCGATCCTTCACTAGCTTTTCAGCTCTCTCTGCCGAGATCTTGATACAGGTGGCAAGTTTAACTACTTTCTGGACCTCTCTTTAGTGGTGGTATTAGTTCCAACAGATCTCCAAAGATAACATGGTGATGGTAAAATTACATCTCCCATGTGAATACTCTCCTTGACGTCCTTACCACTATTGAAGAGAAATTTACTCTGGAATTGATGTAGTCACATTATATGAGAGTCATGTGCTCAGTATATATGCGCCATGGACCACCATTAAATAACAAAAAAGCCCCACTCACAACATAAAATACCACTCATTATGTTGTGAGTAAAAATACAGAGTGGTGAAGAGGACCCACCTTTTTGCCATTTGAAATTTGAACAAATTACAAATCTGGTTGGTTCTAGTTCTAATTCCTTCTTTTGATCAGTGAATTCCGATCTATCTTCGTCTTGTTTCTTCAATGTTTCCACTGGGAGAAATCATCTCGTCGACTCTATTAATTGACGACCTTATCAATTACTTCTATTTCATTGATGATCCCATTTCTTGGAAGAACACTCTAGCTTCACAGTATCACATAATTCACATTTATCCCACAAAACAAACTAATAACTAATATTTTTAGGAATATTTTGATCCCTAGGGATCTAAAACTCTTACAGATTCTCATTCACTATTTGCACCCCCACAGTTTCTTTAGATTTTGGGGGGTTTAAAACTTTAAATAACCATGACATCGTTATAAATTCTGTTCCTGATGACTGTCCAATCCAGTTTCTTTGCAGAGATTCTGAAACATATTTCTCTTCAAATGTGTCAAGCTGTGATCTTCATCAGAAACTGCAGCTTGGTACAATTGAAGGGAGAGTTACTCCAGCATCTATGAGGGGCTGATGATAGTTCGTTCAATCATGCTTCACAGATATAATATTTATGCATTTTTCAATTTGATAATTTTTCAGATGGATACTAAAGACCGACTATTTGAGTGCAAGTAATGAAGCTGACAAATTCTTATCTGAAGAACCATTTGAATGGTTTGATAGTATCCTGACAGAAGATGCTAATATTGATTTAAAAGCTCCTCGTAAATGGCGTCATTTGAAGGAAAAAACGGGTCATGGTGCATTGTATGGTTTACGCATTGTTATATATGGAGAATGCATTGCACCTTCTCTGGTAATAACTCCGATCTCTGCTAATTTCCGTTCTTCCTTTTTTTTATGCGATTAAATTTTATTATTAAGAAATGAGGGGGAATGTCCTAATATGGAGAAATACATAAAATAAACTAGGGTGATGAGATTATATCCTATCAACACTTTCTAATTGACTATATATAAATATAGCATGATTCAAAATGTGCATTTACCTGATGCAAAAGCACGACTAAGTGCACTTTTCCGCCAGTGGCGTATTTGTAATTATATTTAAAAAAATACAGAAACGGAAGATTAAATCCCTTTCACTGTGCAGTCAAGATGCAATTATTTATGATGCAACGGCGGCATACTCCAAGAAGCCCGGAGAAGAGGGTTTGGGATTCAAGGATCTCTTATTTATAAAACTGGTCCTAGAGTTTAGGTTCCTAAAGAAGAAAGTAGTTTGGGGCTTTGGGCACTACATCACATGACTATGGGTTATGGCTTTTTGATGGTATTTGAAGAGAGAGATGCAATAAAGTACATATTAACCCTCAAGTATGGAGTTTAACACATTAACCCACTGAGGAAATAATGGCTAGGCTTAATTAGGTTATCTAGATAGAACCAATCTTGTAGTTTAAGTGTCCACACACTCATACAGAGAAGATGTCACTGCGATTTAGAATACCAAATATGTCGACTGCAATGTTGAAAGTGGTAGATCAATGCATCTATTACTGTATTTTACTGAAAATGAAAAAATAACCCTTTTCTAAAAAGAATCTTATTATTAGATATTTGAAGTACATAACTATATAAATCGGAATGTCATTTTTTTACAACCAATTTATTATTTACAATTGTATCATTTGCATGTTTCTTGCTGTTAATTGCAATTTGCCTACCTCGGCAATCTGATCTGAATCTTACTTTTCCAATCTCTAATGTCTGTGATCTTGATTTATTTTTCAAAATTCCAGGATACACTTAAACGAATTGTGATGGCTGGAAATGGCACCATATTAGCAACCTCGCCTCCTTATACTCGTCTTCTCAATTCTGAAATTGATCTTGCCGTTATCAGTTCAGGGATTCCTCGAGTTGACTTGTGGATTCAAGAGTTCATGAGATTTGAGATCCCATGTGTGTTGGCAGATTATTTGGTAGATTACATCTGCAAGCCTGATCATTCTCTCGACAGACATGTTCTTTTTAACACACATGAATGGGCTAATAAGTCATTTGAAAAACTTACAATCCGTTCAGAGGAGATTATAACCTGTAATAGTAGTGATGAAATGCTGTCAGAGGATGAAAACGAGATCAAATGTGTGGTTTGTAAAAGACATGACAGAGGAGAGGTGATGCTCATGTGTGGGGATGAAGAGGGTTCTATTGGTTGCGGCATTGCTACACACATTGACTGTTGTGTCCCTCCCTTTGAATCAGTTCCAAAAGAGGATTGGTTTTGCGAGAAGTGCAGTGAAAGGAAAAATACTACCACTCTTTCGAAAGTAAAAAGACGAAAGACGAGAAAATGCAGGTAAAAATGTAAAATAACATATCTATTTCAATATAATCCTAGTAAACTTTTAAATGTATGCCCGATGCAATTCAGTTTCAATGGTATGGAATTATGAATCATCATTTATGTGAAGTTATTATTAATAGATAGATAATACAATGTGTTTGGAAATTTTACTGTCATGAATAATAATATATTGGTATTCACTATTAAGTGGTTAATTCTTGGAAATTAGAATGGCAAAAATAATAACTTGGCCTTCAAAATTCCATTGGAATTTATCATTGAACTTCGGGCTTGAATTATTATTTCTTCTTACAGTAGCAAAGGTATCTTTAAACCAATATTTTACGATTGAAGTAATTATTCGTAATTTTAAATTCTTTATATACTTGTATATTTATTTTGCTTCAAAGATCAAACCAAATTATTATTTTCAGCTGCAATTTTCCGTATCTACGTCTTATTATACGGCTCATATGATGTTTGATGTTTTTTTATGACATTTACAGCTCTGGAAACTCTCACCAATCCCCATGCAACAAGTTGTAAAGATTACATTATCCATTTTGAGAGGGAAAAAAAAGTTTTTATTTGTGTTTTTCTTTTTGTTGTATTCTTGAAATCTTTCATCTCAAATCATGAAACTTTCCTCAAACTATGGCACATGCATACCTCCAAGTGTCCTCTACCTGCACATCAGCACATGGAAACCCTAATATTCTGTCAAGTTGGAAGGAATTCTACTAATGATTTCATCTCTATCCAGTATCCGTTCACACAATTTTATTTTGTGAAACTGTAATATGACGTTATAGACGTCAGAAGCTCTTGGTTCATGTTATGGTGTCAAGTGGGTCTGCGTCGAAATCTGTTAACAATTAAGAGGGTGTTTGATGGTTTCAACTCTCAATACATTGTTTTACGTTCACAGTTGTATTATTTTATTATCAATAACTAATATAGACATAGTGTGCAGTTAACAACTTATATGAAGTTGGGGGAAAAATCCAGGAATTTTGGCAGACACCAGACAGTACTTAAATGGGTCTTTGTGGAAACCATTAGCACTTAAGAACAGGTTTTGATGGTTTTATCACTTTTACGATTTTATCTTTCAAAATATATAATACAAGTTTATCATGTAATTATCATACTTGATGATGCTTTATATAGAAGTGTTGTTATCTTGGTTAGTAATTAAGCTTTGTGTAAGGTGAGCTTCTTTTAATGCTAACTGTTTTTTTAACTGTGCGACAATTTTGAAGATCTAAACCAATTTAATTACAGTGCAGAGAGTTGGTAGGGTTGGTGGATCCTATTAGAATGAATCATGGTTTGTTACAAGAAGCTTATTAGGAACTGGCAAGTACCAGTGCAAGTTGCATCTAATCCTATTAAAGTCTGTTTTTTAGTTTACTTTCAAGCTTCGTTTGCTTAGCAATTATTATATTAATTCCTCTCTGGCTGATCTTTTTTACCGCCTTAGAAATCCTGATCATTTGACTGTTTTTAATTTCTATACTAGAATATGTGTCAGCTTGTCAAGTTCTGATTGGAAGAGAGGATTGTTAATACCACCAAACACTTCCTTTGAGGAGTTAAATCCAAAGCTTTTATTTTGGATAATATGCAATTATTAATGTCTATCTCTTGGAAGAAACACCTAGAGGCCAGAAGTTTAGAGGGAGAAAAAATTGAAAAGAAAAGAAAAGAAAAACTACTGTTTAGTTTAGTGTTTACAGATTTACAGGCAATTGGAAATTTGGATTGCTGTCAATTGTTTTTGTTGGTAGGGAGCACAGAGGAAATGAGCTACAAAGGTGATGAAATTCTATTTCTATTTCTAGTCCTTTTTTTTTACCATTATGATTCGTGATATTATGTAGTTATTTTTCAGGCTAATAAATTGATTGGAGGAAGCACAAACATCCAAATCCTGGTTTAGATCCCAGTCATTTAGCATATATTGGGTGAATTGATGTCATCATCACCCACTCCACTGTGGCACTGTGCTACACTACTCTTCTCCTCTACAGCACGCCATGCAATGCAATGTCTGACCCACCCACCCATCCACCAACTCCATCCATATCGGAGATATAGCTTGTGCTTGCTTGCTTTCTTGCTTGAAAACAACCAATCTTTTACGATGACGGATTGGAGGAGGGTAAGAAAAGTTTAACACAAGGAAGAAAGAAGAAGATTACAAAACTTTTTCCCGCTAATAAATTTAAATTACAGAGACTGGGAGAAAGAATCCGGTTCTGGTGGTGGTTTCAATAGAAATCCGACAGCGGTCAACAGCTCAAAGCTTCGTACTTTAATGGAATTGACCGGCCGTAATTGACTTGTGAAAGTAGACTGCTCACAGTTGCAATGTCCCGGCAGAACACGCCTTGGTAAACAGCTGCAGACGGCGACGAGACTGCCACTTTTGTTGACTTATTCATATTATTATTATTTTGCTTCACCGCCGGCCTGCTCGTTTCTTCTTGTCCTACTTCTACGGCGGGTTTTCGACTGAGCGATGGTGGTGTTACGGTAATGGAATTTTCTTCTTCGGTGATTGTTGACAGGATGGTGTTGTATGCTTTCTGTAGCATTCTGTATAACACTAAACCCGACATCCTCGCCTGATCTCTGACGGTATCGATGTCACGGTACTCGTCGGTGAACTCTACTCCGTCGACGAATGCGGCAACTTTGTCCGGTCGGTGTTTGAGTGAGAGGAGGAGATGAGCTCTCTCCAATTCAGACCTCTTGCATCCTCTCTTCACTCCGATAAGTGCGTGGTAATCGACGCTGTTCGCACATTCTCCGGTAGCGAATACCTTTCTCGTCTCTTTAATTCGAATTGTCAGCTCCCGGAGACAACCTCCGATGTCACCGTAACGGACATCGCTGTGTGGCCTCCACACCGGACCTGGTAACTTACGGTCACGGAGAACGGCGTCGTATAACAGTTTCAGGTGGTCGAGGTCTCGGAGGCAGTCTGGAAGTGAACGTATGGATTCGAGAACCTCCGCACGCGCTCGTAGGGCTGAGATTGAAGTTGGGTCGAGTGCCAGAGCACGATTGCAGTCGGCAATGGAGTCTACCAGACGACCAGCTGCACGGTAAGCTGATGCGCGACCGACGAAGCAATCCGCGATAAACGCTTGAGGCGTGCCACGGCGACTGTCGAGGATCTTGGAGAAATGACGGATGGATTCCGCTGGGAGACCGGCATCGAGTGATGCGACTGCGGCGGCTTTCCGACGGAGCAGGAGCTTTATGTGATTCAGTAGACTAGTTGCCGTATCCAACATTGCCGGTGGGACGGAAGATGTGGTGTGCAGGAAATGGATAGATGAGTTACAGAATTCGTCGTCGTGAAGGTCGAGACTTTCTCGCCGGAAGGCAGCGGTGGCGAGACGTCGAAACGTTTGGAGGAGAACCATTGCATCCTCCATCATACCAAGATGACAGCAAGCTTGCCCAAGCACAAAATACCTGCAAAAAAACAAAACAAAAAAAATCAGACGACAGCAGAAAGGAAGGAAAAAAATCACCGGATTTTTGAAAGGAAGAAAAAAAAATCACCTCCACTGTCCTCTCCCAACATTCCCGCAAACACCGGCGATAACCCTCCTCTTCAGTTCAGAGACAGAAAAGCACTTGAACAACGACCTATCCTCCCCACCTTCATCCTCCTCCCCGACAGACTCAAGAAGCTTCAGTCTATCCCTCGACAAACTCGTCGATGAGGAAGACGACACGTAAGAATCCGACGAAGAAGACGCGGCATCGTCCTCGGAAACCGTGGAAGAAGAAAGTTTGAAGCTCGGTATATAATCTCGAAGCATGTGGGCAACATCTCGAAACCGGCGCAGGAAGAGTAAAGACCTCGCTTTCAGCTCCATCGCCGTCTCATTCCGGGGACAGACTTCCAGCCCGGCGTCCAATAGACTTATCGCAAACGCCACATCATGTGGATCTTGCGTTGCCATCATCCCCTGTGCTTCCCGGATGTACCTCTCCACCATCTGCAAATCCAAAAACAATCAGCGAAACCCGAAAAAAACACCCATAGAAAAAAGAAAGAAGAAAGAAGAAAGAAACTGACCCTCCGATTGCTGATCCACCATGGCCTCTTCTCGGCACTCATTCTTGTTTGAACCTTTCTTCTGTTCCCGACGATGAGGAAAAGGAGGAGAAAGAGAGAATAGAAGGTATGAGAGTGAGTAGGAGTGATTATAAGCAAAGATTGCCAGCTTTTGGCTTCGATCCATTCATCAAACCAACATCTTCTTCGCTGGCAGAGGTGACACTCTGGATCAAACCAGAACCACTCATAGTGACCGGTGACGAAATGTACTCACCGGATATCACCGGTGACGATATTTCGTATTCAATTAAACTTAACCGGTAATAATGGAGACGGTCACGTGGTCGGTTTGAGAGAAAAAGAAAAATCTCGCCACATCATGTTAATTATTAATTAACACAGTTTGGAATCTCTGACGTGGATTGCCACGTCAATCTCTCTTGTGGGAAATTTTGCATATAAGGTCCTCAAATTATTGATAATCGCAGTCCAATACTTAAGAATAGAATCATAGTCCAGTCCACTCCTCTCTGTAACTGTCCTGTCATCAAAGTTGAGTTGACAATGGAACAGAGACAAAAACAAAATACAACAGCTTGGGGATTTTAAAGTTTTCTCGGACATTGGTACTTTTTTTCTTCCCAAACATACTTATTACCGGTTTCGAATTTAGGTTCATGATGAATGTGAGGTAAAATCGTAGTGGAAATTTAATACAAATATATAAAGATTCAGCTAATCTAATCTAGATGCATGAATGCGAGTTTTGACAATTGCGCAATGGTTGGCAGATTGGAATTTATCTTCTTCTTAAGCTTTAAGTAGCTACAGAATGGTGCTGTTCATGAATAATGACTGATGAGGAAGAGGGGACCAGGAAAATTGCATAAACCCTAATGGATATAAGACAATAATGGATGGTAGAAGAAGAAGAAAAGGAAAGAGGAAGATGGGAAGCTGTGGAAATTTTGATGGACCATGCATATTCATATTCGATGATCCACAGAATGAAGTTAGCAGCTAGATCGACGCCTGCAGTTATTAATGATCTACCCAACTTTGATATTCATTCTCGTTCCTGCAATAATGATCGATCTATCTACACAAATGAAATGGTGGAGGCCGGCCGGCCGGCTGTTCGATCTGGCAGTAATTTGGATTTAGAATTTTTCTGACAGCTGGGGCGCTGGAGGTTTCTGTCTGAATGATAATTTAGTACAACTGGATAATTTGGATTTAAAATTTTAAACATGGTTGAATTAGTACAACACCATCGATAAAAACAAGGTAATTATTCGATGATAGGAATTGAGGACGGCGTACGGTTGAAGATTCTCTGTTACAGAATGGCACTGTTAATTGGATGGATTATGGTGAAATTCAGCTATATTTTCTGCGCAACTCACGGATCGACACTTGGGTTATGACCTCATGCATATGGGAGAGGGAGGATTCAAATTTCACTACTTCTAAGATAGACCATGCTACCCTTATATATATATGGGTAGCTAGCTTATGTAGAGATGCAATTATTTTACAAACAAACAAGGAGTATATATCAAGATTCAAGAACTATGATCCAAATCAGAGTGAGAATGTAGATGATTGTTGCCCTCCTTTTTAATTTATTCCAACCACTTTATTCTGTAGTGATTCCTTGCTTCTAATTTGAAAAAAAAAAGATCAGCTTATGAATAAAATTATCCTAGATCTTACTGTTGGATCGTGATCCGAGACTATAAGGGAAGATAATAGCCTTTTTTCGATTAGACAGGTTAAATGCAGAATTACCTACAAATACTTGATACACAAATTATGGAATTACCTTTTATGGGTAAGTTAGTACCTTAGAGTATTAAGGAACTCTTAAAAACCTCTCTAAGCTTTAAGACTACTTCGTTTAGGAATCAGTTTTTACGGGTAGACTCACACTTTAGAGTATTATAAAACTCTTAAAAACCTTTAACTTTTACAGGTAAGTTAGAACTTTAGAGTATTAAAAAACTTCTAAATCTTTCAAAGTAGATTCCACCTAAGAGTTTTCTCGGAAACTCTATAAAACCAAACAAGAGCTTTATGGTTGAGCTCAAAAACCTTCTCTCACACTTTGGTGATATTGAGACAAACCTCTCAACCAAAGTAGACACACACAGGAGAGGATTAGAGGAGTGGAATATTGAAAGCACACAAAGTTTCTTACTTGTAAAGATGAACAAGAAGGTTAGAAGTAGAAGTTAGAGAGTTTTTGAAGCTTTAAGAAACTTGGACACTTAAGAGCTTAATTTTGGAAGCTTGGAAACTTAGAAGCAAGAACACTTTGTAGATCTCAAGATGAGGAGTGAAAGCTCTTTGGAGTGCTTGAAGTGTGGTGAACGAAAATGGAGGGTTTGGACCTCTATTTATAGCCTAGGTCATCATCACTTGTTCACCCTTGTTCCTTGATTCCTCACAAAAATCCAAGATTTTGTCTTCCCAAAAAGGATTCTTTTGTAAATAGTAGAAGCTTGTAATAGTAGAAGCTTGTAATAGTAGAAGCTTGTAATAGTAGAAGTTTGAATAGTAGAAGCTTTTAATAATAGAAGCTTACACTACAAAAAAAAAGGACCTTGTATGGCGGCCTTTAGATGGCGGATTTCCGCCATCAATACTTCAGTTCTTTAGATGGCGGATGTCCGCCATCTATTCTTTCAGTCCGCCGAGGTAAGGTTTGGGCTCGACGGCGGTTCCATTTTATTTTCGATGGCGGTGTTTAGATGGCGGAAATCCGCCATCTAAACTATCCCGCCCAAAATTTCGAATTGCCCCCAATTTTCAGCCCGATTACCCGATTAAATTGACTTAACATGGCGGATGTCCGCCATGTTAAGTATTCGGGGACTCGGGCGGAAAAAGCCCGCCCAAATTTCGATTGGGCGGACTTTCACTTAAGTGCTGGCGGCACTTAAGTGTACTTACATGGCGGAAATCCGCCATGTAAGTTTTGGGGTTTATTAAAAACCCCAAATCGACAGAACGCGTCTTTTTGGTTGAAGTGTTCTGCTGCCTCCGTTCCGCCGACCTCTCCTGCCGACTCCGCCCGCCATGCGTCCCTGCTGCCTCCGTTCTCCTACTTGCTCCGTCGACCTCTCCTACTTGCTCCGTTCTCGCCTCCGGTGGTGCCCGTTCTTCCTTGCTCCGTTCATACTTGGGTTAGATTTATTTATAGATTTCAATATTTGTTTTAGATTTTTGATTTAGATTTTGTTATTTTATGTTTTGTATATGAATGATTATGTGAATGGATAGTTGCTGTAATTTGATTGTATGGTTTTTGATTTTTGTTTTGGGTTTTGTTTTCGTGCATATGTTTTTGCATAATTGTTGGGGATTTCGTCAATTAAATTAGTTATCATGTTCATGTACAGTAGTTAGTTATGCGTTTTGCCAGTGTTTAACTAGTTAGTATAAAACTAGTTTGTACCTGCCATGTTGACATTGTCATTTTTTAAATAGAAAAGAAAAATTACCATTTGCAAAAAAAAAAGTTATCATTGCACCTTACAGATTTGATCTGGTCCAAACTTAATGATTAAGTGTAGTAGTGTGTTTTGTGAAACCACACACTTCGATTCTAGTATTCAATGTATTGGTTTACTTACTAGTATACTCATGGTCATTATCGTTTGATTTTCTTATAGTTTAGTTATATTATTTTAAGCATTTTTGTTCATGTATCGTGTATATTGATTTTAGATGATTTAAAAGAATTATCTCAATTCTCGACCAATTCTATGTTAATTCTTTATGTGATTAATTCTTGTGGTACATCCACTACTTCTTCTCTGTATTTTTGTATGATTGAATTTACAGTTTGGAAATTTTCAATCATGGTTTGTTTGATAAATGGGTGGAAAAACTATTTAAAAATCTTATTTTTACTGGATGTTATTTTTCTTATACTAAGATCCTCGTTATTTGTCTTCTCGCATTATATTAGGTTTATTAATTTGTAATCTTTTCAATAATAGCCGTTTATTCCGACTGCCTCTCCAGTAGCCACCGCCTCCGTCCTGCCTTGATTACGTCGCCTCGATTGTCCGTTTTGGTGAGATTTTAAAAATCTTTTTAATTTAGTTAAATAATTATTAATTTTTTAAAATAAATAAATAATCTAGAAAATTAATAAAATTAATTATTTTATTTAAATAATTAATTATTTAGTTATATCATAATTTAAATACCATGTTTTGAAATAAATTAAAAATATTTAATATTGTTCTTAATTACTGCTTTTTAATAAATTTATTAATTATTTAATTTTTTGTATATAAATGTTTTAAGTAATTAATTAATTGATTATTTGTAAATAATGTATAAATTGATTTAATTAAATAAATTATTTATATAATGTTTTAATTAACTAATTAAATTATTGTTTTGTTGACTTGTTATAGGTTTTGAAATATCAAGAATGTAATTATAAATTTGTTAATTTGTTAATTAGTAATTATGAAATTGAATGATTTTAATGATTTTAAATTCTATTAATAATGATTAATTTTATGTTTTTAAATTATTTAAAAAATAAATAAAATAATTAAATAATTTATGATTTTAAATAATTTAAAATTTATATAAAATAATTAATGTGTTTTTATTTGTTATAGGTTTTTTAAAATCAAGATTGAAGTAAGTTTTCGATTGAAGAAAAGCTAATTTGCGGTAAAAATTATATAATTTTATTTAATCAATTTATTTTCAATTTATTTAATTTGTTGTTAAAATAAATTATTAAATTATCATTTTAATTATCAAATGAAATAAAAATAATTAGTAATTTATTAATTGATTGACAATTATTAAATATTAATTTTTTAGTAATGAAATATTTGCATGAAATAATATATGATCATTTTAATTAGAAATTATTTAATTAATTATTAAATTGAAATAATAATGATTAATTTGTATGAAATTATTATTTTTTTAAATAATTAGTAATTATTAAATTGAAATGTTAATGTTTAATTAGCCTGAAATTAAAAATTTGTTAATTAATTAATAATTATTAAATTGAAATGTTAATGAATATAATTTGCATGAAATTATATAAATCATAATGAAAAATTATTAAATTGAATGATTTGAAATTGAAATAATAATCATTAATTTTCCATGAAATGATTAATTAATTAATTATTTGTTTGTTTAAAAAATATTAAATTAATTAATTTAATATTTTTTTAGATTTTAAGAAATACCACGTAGAGTGAAGCAATTACCTCGTAGGAGGGCTCTACCACCCAATCCCCATCCCCAAGATGCTTTCCGGTTTTATCTCCCGGTTCATCCAGCACCTGTTCGTCCAGCACCGGCCCCTCCAGTTCCGCAACCAGCAACTCCGAAGAAAGTCGTTTATGAAACGGATTCGGAATAGTTCAATAATTAGCTAGATTTTCCCAAAAAAATTGAACTATAACTAATATTGTAATAGTCAATTAATTTTTATCTAATTAATTATAATTCGATAAAAATTTTAATTTTTAGGATAATGTCGAACGTTATGAAAGTACCCGATAAAGCTTGGATAAGTTTAGATCGGTTTTCGAAAGAATACGGCGAAGGGTTAACAGCTTTCACTAATTTCGCCATTTCGAATTCGACTCACCCAGAAGGTTATTTACCATGTCCATGCTCGTCCTGCACGAATAGTGAAGTGATTCCTATAAAGGAGATGAGGAAGCATGTTTTCATAAATGGTTGGTTGAAACATTACGATGTTTGGACGCGTCACGGAGAGTAACCGAGTAGATATGGTGAGAAAAAAGTGAAACGAAAAGAAACAGTGCCGGAAACTGGTAACGATATGATTGGATTGGTTCGTGCGGTTTACGGAGAACATGTAGTTGACAATACAGTCGACGAAGATTTTCTCGAAACAGAACCTCTCGAATACGAACCTCTCGAAATCCGCCATCTAAAGCTGGGCACAATCGCCCTCTCCCACGAATAGATGACGGATATCCGCCATCTATAAACTAATGGAACCGACTGCGTCACTTTAGATGGCGGATTTCCGCCATCTAAAGTTCCAAGGATAGTCGGCGGACATCCGCCGTCAATGAAATTAACCGCCATCAATGAATTGGCGCCAAACTATTCCCGCGCCATATTTTAGATGGCGGATTTCCGCCATCTAAAACTTTTCAATTCGCGCCAAAATTTTCAGATTAGATGGCGGATTTCCGCCATCTATACTATTTTTGGTGGGAAATGGGGATGGATAATAGATGGCGGTCTTTAGATGGCGGTTTATGGGTTTTAATGGCGGTGTCCAAGATGGCGGGCTTTAGATGGCGGATTTCCGCCGAGGATCACTTTAGATGGCGGAAATCCGCCATCTAAAGCCCGCCATACAAGGTCGGATTTCTTGTAGTGCATGAATCTAATTAGCACTCCCACTGCATGAGAGATATTTGGTCTGGTACAAATCATAGCATACATCAAGCTTCCCACAGCTGATGCATAGGGTACTATTTCCATTTTCTCCTCCTCTTCAACTGCCTTTGGTGACTGATCCTTGGATAGTTTGAATTCTGTCCCAAATGGCAGATCAGTCCTTCTAGCATTGACATACTGAAATCTGTTCAGTATCTTCTGAATATATTTTTGCTGGTTTAATTTGATACAACTAGCAAATCTACAGATTCTCATTCCTAGAATCTGCTATGCTTCTCCCAAATCCTTCATTTCAAATTTCTTGAACAGCTTGAGAAACTTAATTTCAGACATACTAGGACTTACAATCAACATATCATCTACATAGATGATTAAAATAACAGTTGTCTTCCCATGACTCCTTTAATAGCAACAATGATCGGAATCTGCTCTTCTGAAATGCATGGTACTCATGAAGTTATCAAATTTCTTGTACCATTGCCTTGGGGCCTGTTTTAAACCATATAGACTCTTCTCCAACTTGCAAACTAAACTTTTGTTATTAAAATCAGAACTTCCTTCAGGTTGTAGCATGTAGATTTCCTTCTTCAAATCACCATGGAGAAATGTTGTTTTCACATCCATTTATTCAAGAAACCAATGCAAGGAAGATATAATGCTTAAAAGTACCCTTATGGTAGTCATTTTCACAACAGGGGAGAATACCTTTGAATAATCTAGATTTTGTACTTGTTGAAAATCCTTCACCACTAGCCTTGTTTTGTATCTCTTACTTCCATCGGCCTCCTCCTTCAACCTGAATACCCACTTGTTTTGTAGAGATTTCTTACCCCTAGATAAGCTTGTTAGACCCCAAGTGCTATTCTTCTCCAAAGATTTTAGCTCATCCCTGATGGCTTTCTCCCATTGGACTGAATCACCAACCTTGAGTGCCTCCTTGTAAGATTCAGGATCTCCTTCATCTGTCAATAACATGAAAATTACAGATGGAGATGGATTAAATTTGTTTGGTGGTCTGGAAACTCTTGTTGATCTTCTTACAAAATGTGAAGGTTGACCAAAAAACTGTTCTGATCCTTCATGATCTGATGCATCTTCACCACTATTTTCCATACTACCCTCAGGTTCCATCTCCTCGATATCAACCTGTTCACTTACAGCATCATCTCTGTCTTCCACTTCTTCTTCTGGTAAGTCATAAAATTTGATTTCTGTCCTGCTTTTACTAGAAGTGGTTGTTTTGTGTTTCTAGAGTTCAGTTTTCACAAATACCACATTCTTAGATCTTACCACCTCTTTGATTTCAGGGTTTCAGCACCTATAACCAAATGAATTTGTGTCATATCTAAGAAAATACATCTTGACAGACTTTGCATCTAACTTGTTTCTTTTCTCTTTGGACTTTAAGACAAAGGTTGCACACCCAAAGATTTTTAAGTGCTCCAAACTGACTTCCTTTCCACTCCAAACTTTCTTTGGAATTTTGAAATCAAGTGGTACTGAGGGTCCTTTGTTAATCAGATAAACTGCATTTGTCACAACCTCTGCCCAAAAAGTCTTGGGAAGTTCAGAGTACACCAGCGGCATGCTCTTAGCCCTGTCACAGATGGTTTGATTCATCCTCTCTGTCATGCCATTCTGCTGTGGAGTTCCAACTACTGCTCTCTGTCTTACTATGTCATTCTCTTCACAGTACTTCTTAAAATCTGAGCTATCATACTCACCCCCATTATCAAACCTGAAACATTTGATTTTGCTTCCTGATTGGTTTTCTACTTCCAACCTCCACTTCTTGAAAGTGTTAAACACATCTGATTTGTGTTTCAAGCAGTAAATCCAAACTTTCCTACTGTGGTCATCTATGAATGTGACAAAGTATCTTGCACCTCCAAGAGATTCAACAGATGCAGACCCCCACATATCTGAATGAACTAAATCCAGATTTTGTTCCTTTGGAGCTCTTTTTCTTCAAAAATTTCACAGCCTTTTGTTTATCATAAATGCAGTCTTCACACAAATCTAAGTTAACAGAATATAACTTAGGGAATTTGCTTGTCCCATGTAACTTTTTCAGCCCTTTTTCACTGATGTGACCCATTCTTCTATGCCAAAGAGTGGTGTCTGACTCCTTAGTTACAGTTGCAATCACTCTATCCCTCATGTTTGAAGGAACTAGATTGAGAGTTCCAGTCTTGGACCCTTTGGAAATCACTCTCACGCCCTTTGCCACCTTCCAAGAATTTTCAGCAAATGTTGAGTGGTAGCCTTCTTTGTCCAGTTGATGATTTACAGAAATTAGCAACCTGGACAGACCTGGAATATATCCGACATCTCTCAAAATCCACTGTCCAAGACTTGTCTTCAGATATACTTCACCTTCCCCCAACACATCTAAGGATAACCCATCTGCAAGATACATTTTCTTCAGGTTAGTGTCGTTGTGGAAGTTCTTCAACTGATCTTTCCTAAAAGTAGAATGAAATGAGGCTCCAGAGTCTAATACATAAGATCCAGTTTCAGACTCTATACAACAAATCAAGACTTCATCATCTGAATTTTCTGAACAACTGCTAATTTCTTCTTTCTCTTTTCCTCTAATCTTCTTGGGAGTCTTGCAATCCCTCTTGTAATGTCCCTTACCATCACGATTCCAGCATACAATATTTTTCAACTTGCTAGGTGTCCTTGACTTAGATCTTTCTGTTGTTTTTTGGATTTAGAGTACGATCTTTCTCTTTTAGAGGATTCAGCCAGGAGTGCACTTGTTGAAACACTTCCTTTCTGATTTTTCCTTCTTATCTCTTCTCCCAACATAAGCTCTTTAACATTTTCTAGTTTCATTTCCTCCTTAACCATGGCACTGCTAATTGAGGTGATGACTCCTGCCCAAATCTCGGGCAGTGAAGATTTAAAAGTGTCAAGGCTTACAACTTATCCTCAAACTTAACATTAATAGAGGCAAATTGTCCCACTAGAGCAGTGAATGTATTTATATGCTCAGTGATAGAATCTCCTTCATATAACATCAGATTAAATAGATTCCGGATTAGATATACCTGATTAATTCAGATGGACTCTCATAGGTGCTTCTAAGCTTGGTAATCAGACCCTTAGCTGTTGATTCACTAGCACATGATAAGACAATTGATCTCGGCAAGCTCAGTCTGATTATTCCCAAGGCACTTCTGTCCATTTCTTCCCACTGTTCAGCTGACATATCATTGGGTTTTATCAATTTGATTGGCTTGTACAGCTTCTTTTGATATAAGTAATTCTCCACTTGCATCATCCGGAACATGAAATCTTTCCCATCAATTAAACTTCTCAATCCTCAGTTCGCCTTCTCCTCCCATTCTGATTGCCAAGAAAACACACACCCTTAATTCAGATCAACATCCCACTAATCTGCTCCTGCCTTGTCGATCAGATCTGCACCTTCCGACTATACCAGATTTGGATCGCCGATCTGAATACAACCAGTGGATCTGATAGATCCCCTCCTCTTGCTGAAAACTTCAAAAAAAAAATTCCTTTTCTTTTCGTGAACAGTAACTCTGTCGATGAACAGTGTTCCGACAAACGATGAACAATGTTCTTGTTTTGATTGCAGCACCTTCTTGGACCTCAAACAAGGCTCTGTTACCACTTGTTGTTGCAATTTACTGATTGCACTTTTCCAGATTCAGATCTGGAACTCTCCCTCATTGATCTAAGGTGACTCTCTACTCTCTTGCGCACGAAATTTTAGAGAAGAAGAACACGCTATTTTTTTATAGTGGTTCCACCTTAACAATGGTGTACGTCCACTGATGATATATTAATGGTAGCTATTCTATTACAAGATGGTAGTTATTCTATCAGAGAGTAGAGAGTTCGGGAGTGAAAATTTCACTGATGATATATGCACTGGAGCTTTTTCTATAGATGACATACAAGGCATTCTTCTCAATCATGAGATAAGACTAGCATCAAACATTGCACCTTCCATGAACTCGTTCTCGGTAAATTATACCAACAGACAGAGGTATAATTCAAATCAAAATTCATATGCTTATAATAATAAAAATTAGAATTTTAGCTTGCCAAAACAGCCCTCAAAGGTGACTCCCTACTCTTTTATGATATATCAAATCTGTGAGAAGAGAGGCCACATTGCCTTTAGTTGCTATAACAGGTTCAATAAGTCTTTCAATTAACATAGGTCAGAATAAGCAAGCACATATAGTGTTTGAGGAAAAGGATGTTGGGAGTTATACAACTATTTGGTTTCCTGACTCTGAAGAATATTCAACCCACATTACCTCTGATTTTGAGAATATGAGTTTTGCAGCTCCATATGAAGGAGGTGACAAGGTCACCATTGCCAATGGTACTGGTATGGACATTCTACACATTGGAACTTTTTACTTTAATTGTAATAATAAAAAATTTATTTTTAAAAGCATATTCCTGCTACATCAAAGAACTTAATTTCTATCCAAATTTTTTGTCAAGATAATAATGTTATCTTTGAATTTGATGAATCTAAGGTGGTGGTTAAAAAAGATAAAAAAGCACAAATGAAATCTTGATTAAAGGAGATGCTAGAGATGGGCTATACTCCTTTTCTACTCACAGTGCAGGTTCATCCATCCCACAACATGCTTTTCTTTGTGAAAAGACCTCATTAAATAAATAGCATCTTAGATTTGGACATATTAATGAGAACATAACTAGAAAAATTTGTATTAAATATGACTTGCCTATTTTAAACAACAAATTTAATAAATGTATTTCTTGCCCAATTAGTAAATGTCATAAACTTCCTTTTTCATTTTCTGATTATTCTGTAAGTAGGCCTCTAGAATTGGTTTTTAGTAATGTTTGGGGACCATCTCCTCATACTTCACCACAAGGTTTTAGATATTATGTTAACTTTGTTGATGTCTTCAGCAAATACACTTGGATTTTTCCGATTCAGTGTAAATCATAGGTATTTTCAAAATTTCACGTACATGATTAAACATGAATAATAAATGCAATACATTTAAAACCCCAAAAAATTAAAATGGTAAAAAACATAAATAGATTAAAATGCAGTTAAATATAAGTTCAGATCAAAATAAAGTTATGAAGCATAAATTTAAACTCTTTGGAGTATACTAAGTCAGTTTGCTCTGTTGTAGTATATATAGTCTCTCATTTTGGAAATATATATATGGAACCCTAATATCCATGTTTATTCTCATATGAAGGATTATAATTGACTGCAGGAGGTGGAGCAGACATTCCAGGATTAGTTGGCATATGCACAACAGAGGTTTGATTAGGATGAGGATAATAACCTTGTACAACAGGTACCTCAGAGGTTTGTGCATGTAGAGGAGGAGACAAAGGCGAAAGTGGCCCGAAAGCTATCGATAAATATTGCTGTAGATTAGAACATTTGTTTTATGGTCAGAATTATAAACGAGAAATATTGATGTGGATTTGATATAACATCTCAACCATTAATTCTTAATCTCGAGATGAAGATGAGATCGATATATATAGATGGATTAAATTAACATGGGCGAACAGACGGATGGAATGTTATATCTCATATATAATTATCTCATGTGAACTGGTGTGTACCTTTATCATTTCTTGTGCAGCTTGAACTTGAAGAAGACTTCCATTGATCTCGATAGTCAATTCTCCTGGTACACCTCTAGTCTCTTGAGCAGTAATAATTGCCCCAGTAGTACGGCGAATATAACTAATGGTGGCGCCAGAAACTCCAATCACTACATAAGCATATGCAAGTGGAATATGTATGTATTGTGTCACCTATATATATATGAACGATTAAAAATAAGTAAAAATATTTTCCTACATTGTAAAGGTGACTAACTTAATTGGTCGCCTATTAATAAAAAAATTATTTTTGAAAAAATGGCAACCTATTTTGAAGTTGGTCACTAATAGAGTTGGGACGACCAACATCGGAATTGGTCATTAAAAGTTGGTAGTAATTCGGTTTTGTCCAATAGGCGACCAACTTTATGGTTGGTCCCTAATTGTTGGTTGTCTATAACCGGTTTTCTTGTAGTGTGAAGAATGCATATAAAATTGAGGTTCTATTAGCTTAAGTCCTATTTTGATTTGATTGTTAAGTGTTATAATTACAAACCTCATTACAAAGAGGTGGCAGTGGCGGCGGCGGTGGTGGTAGGGGTAATGCTGCATGGTTTCTTATCAATGAATTATCTTCCATTTGTGGTGATGCTCTTCTATAATCAACATGTTGATGTCGCCTTTCCATCAGGGGGAAATGATGATCAGTTGATGGTTGGTAGAAATTTACATCAACAAATGGAGGCATTAGAGGAGCTTCATTATTGAAACCACCACTAGTAGAAAACCTGAATTCTTCAGAATGATTCCAATATTGCTCTGGTCGATTCATCTAGATTCACATGCAATACATAGTATTCACATTAATGGTTATGATGGATTTAATAAGATCAATAAAATCTAAGATTAAAACTTAAGTATTACTTGGATTTCAAAATATGGAATCACACTCTGGTCTACCAAATATTTTCTCAGGTGAGACGAAATGAACTCTACAGATTTGTAAACCCCACTACGTTTGCCGTGTATCTCGACAACCTTATCATTCACTAGAGCAAATGGTGGAATTGCATCTGTGGAATAAATCATCCAAAACCAGTAGTAACCAGACTATATAATTAACTTAATTGCTTAAAATCAAGATATGCATAATTTGATTACACATGTGTATATATGCATACCTAGAACACGAATCGAAGCTTGCGAAGAATCTTGAATTGACTTTATATGTAATCCCTGCTTTCCAATCAAATCTCTAGCTTGTAAAGAAGTTACTAAAAAACGCACTGCGACATTATTTTTATATGAAGATCGATCATGAGCATCTTCTCCCTTTGAAACTGCAATAACACACCTAAGGACATGGTGTAAACCAACCATAGCTGGAGAAAAGGAAGCACTAGGAATCTCTTTCGCAGAAATAATGACCTAAAAAGATTATGCATGTATTCAATTATTAGAAATTATTCATGATTTATCATACTTTATCAACTAAAAACTTACTGCTCTTTCTTGGCAATTGGGATGAATATCAAGGATTTTAATACGAGATTTTGTTTCGTCGCACATTTTCTTGATATTTTCTCCTCCAAGTCCGATTACCAAACCAACCTTATGTGAAGGAATTAATATCCGAAAGACATTGGTACCTGGCCATCCTGGCCATTTTCCACCATCTTTTACCAATACTTCATTAGCATCAACAGACATAATGGGTTCAGCATCGCCTTGAGTGATAGGTATTTCATCATTTTTATCAGAATCAGCCATATGGGTAATCAGCTCTGCATAAGATTGATTTTACATGTAAGTGAAAAATACATGTTTGTGTCATATAAATTAAGATTCAAACTCAATACCAAATTACCAAATCAAAAAATCTCAATTAAGTCCTTGTTGTTAATAATCAAACTAGCTAATTCAATTATAACATTTGCAAAATTACATGATGAGAATATATTACAACCCTAAATTGACAAAGAAAGAAATACCTATTGGTTTGGATCAAGCTTACCCATACCCTACATAATTTTGTCAGGTAAAATTTCAGTCGGGTAAAAATCTTTGATCGTGTAAAAAATATTCACCTTGATAATACTCCAAGAATAAGACTTGAGCCACATCCGGCCTGCTACTACTAGGCTCTAAGGATCAACGCCGCAAGTCCATGATGCGCCAGGTCAACGAAGCACGGGTAGCATGCGTGGACGCTTGACCTAGAGGTAGTAGACATATGATGGGCATGGAGAGTCCTAACCTAGCTAGATGGGACGTGGGTCTACCATCCCCAAAACCTAGTCTATATCAAGGAAACTAGCAAAAGTTCCTGTGGAAGGGTTGGAATTTGGTGAGTGAGTGTCCAGAATCTCAAGTGTAAATATATAAGGAAAAAATACTTATACTCATACCCCGATTTAGTCGGGTAAATTAAAGAGTCTTTGTTCAAGTCAAGTGAAAAAATATCAGTCATACCCACACAATTTCATCTGGCTCGAATCGGATATCATGTATATAACCTTTTTTTTTGCAAATATTGAAAGTTTTCATTAAAAATAATGAAGGGCAATGCCCTGAAATACAATTGAATAGGAATATCTATCATTTCTAGTGTTCTAACTAAAAATTTGGCCTCAGGAAGGTTGTCTCTCAAACTTGCATAGTAGTCCTTTTCAATTGTGAACCATATTCTTTTTTAAAAATATCAGCTCTAAAATATATTCTATAGTCCTTTATGGCCAACCCTAATCAGAAGTCTCTCTCTATATAAATTAAGTTAAAATTACTTAATCTAATATTTGACTAATATTAGGATTAAACACACTATTAGTATATTTAAGCAAAGTGATATATATACACAATCAATTTCTCTATCACATTTAATCAAAACACAATATAGATAATCTTCATCCCATCTTGAAATTGGATAAACACATAAATGAGACTCAAAACTTGAAATCGTGAACTTTAAGAGATCATGGGATGCAACTATGCAAGTGAGTTAATATATAGCCTATGGTAGTTGCGAAAAATTACAAAAAAATCAGATGTAAAAAATTAAAAATATTTCAATATATAAAATGTATAAAGATCGGAGACGCATCTGAATATCGAAAAATGTAAATAACAAGAAAGATACAGACGGAAAATAATCGATTATCAAAAGATAATAAAAACAAACAAAAATAATTATCGAACCAGAAAACAAAAACAAAAAATACAAAGGGAGAACAGAGGTGAGAAATAGGAGATCAAAAAATACTAGTGACATGTATACCGGAATGAGAACACGACAGTGGTTAAGATGGGAACAAGTAAGAAAAAATCGGCTTTGCGGCAACACGAGAAAAAAAAGACCAAAGCGGCGGTGATTTATAAGGACACTTTTAGGGCAGTGGTGAATTTTCTTTTATAGAAAATCCGATTTTAGGATTAGGATTTTAGATCCGATAATTAATATCTAAATCTTCAAGATTAACTATAAAACACTCATTTTCATTTTAGATATGTTTTCCTTATGTAGACAATCACATCATAAGCTTAGCGACATTTTAGATAAATATAGTCAATAAGCGCGACACTTTGTAAACAAAGTTAAGCATTAAGTGAGATAAGGGAAAAATCTTCTCCAACAAAGATGCAGTCAAACAATATGGAGGTAATAATAAAAGAATAGATTCAGATAAGATATCTTAGATGAGATGTGACATCTCAAATAGATAATAAAACACAAGTACATATTATCAACTGACTATAATAACTATTAAGGTTGTTGAGGGTCTAGTATTCTAGTTTCGATATTGATAAGGGTGGAACCCGATCAGTGCTAACGCGACGCTTCGAACAAGCGTAAGGCCACGAACTTCGCCGAAAATCGTTCGGACGCTCTAGTCACTCAGGCTC
Organism: Zostera marina; assembly: GCA_001185155.1. Taxonomy (NCBI): domain Eukaryota; kingdom Viridiplantae; phylum Streptophyta; class Magnoliopsida; order Alismatales; family Zosteraceae; genus Zostera; species Zostera marina. Next base: position 344,503 of record LFYR01001997.1, read on the forward strand.
TTTCTGACAGAGGTTCTTTCTCACTCTAAATATCCTAACCTCTAATGAGTGATGGTGGTCCCTATTTATAGGGTCTTTATAGGGGTAATCTGGTCATTAGGGCTCTAACCGCCTAACTGCCCAGATCTGGCCTGGGTCAACTTTATGAGGTCGATTTTTGGCCCTCGACCTCCTCAAAGATCGACTTGGCTAAAGTCGTCCGGTGGGGTCGACTTCCTCATAAAGTCGACTGGGGCCTCCCATTGCCTATATGGACTCTTCCACTCATTCTGGGTTATCTCAAGCTGGTGTTGTGATCCGGTACGGGATACTGTATCACCAGATATGTACGTAATTTTCATTTAATTTAATTTTTATTACGATGACACTAATGATATATTATATGGTTTTGTTATATCAACCAAAGGTAAGTCTTCCTACTTTAGAAAGGTTCATCCATTACATATAAAAAAAGATATCACATCTCAACCCTTAAATTATTACTTCCAAATTGAACAAAAGATGAGATTTTATATCTTATATGAATGGTTCTCTAAAAATAAAATAATATATCTATCATTAGCTAAGTTTAAAATGAGATTTGAACTTGAACATCTGAACTAAGAATTGAGGTTTCTTACTCAACAAAAGATATTTTCTTATCTTTAAGAAAATACACTCTGAACAAAAATGCCATTGTTTAATTATATGTGATGAGGGTGGAACCTGACCAATACTCCAAGACGCTTCTAACAAGCGCTAGGCGGGGAACTCCGTGGGGAAATCAGGTCGGAACTCAGTTGCTCAGAGCTCTGCTTCGTTGAGACTTCTCTACTCCTAATGACCTGCATTAATAAGTGAGAGATGTCTCCAATTTATAGGACTTTTTATAGAGGTAATCTGGTCATTTAGGCCGTAACCGCCTAACTGATCAGATATGGTCGCAGGTCGACATTTCTGAGATTGACTTCCTTGGGGTCTGAATTTCTAGGACTCGGCTTTATCCAGAAGTCGAGTCCTAGGAAAGTCGATCTCTGGAAAAGTCGATTTTCCCAGGAATTGACTTGGGACCTCCCCCAAACCTGAAATAGGTGTCTTAACTCATCTTGGGCTATCCAGACTTTTAGTTGCTGGTGTGTTGTGACTGAGTTTGGGATACTGTATCACCTACTTTAGGTGAAGCTAAATGAGGTAATGAGGCCAGGTGTGCTTTGAGCTGCTGAAATGCCTGCTCGCATTCTGGAGTCCATGTTATTGCTCCCTTTTGGCTAGTCTTTAATAGTTGAAAAAAGGGTTTGCATTTGTCTGCTGCTTTGGAAATGAATCTGCTTAGGGCATTGATCTTCCCATTCGGCTTTTGTACCTCCTTGATAGTCCGAGGTGTTGTTGTTTCTAAGATAGCTGATATCTTTTCTGGATTTGGTTTTATTCCTTTTTGTCTTACGTAGAATCCAAGAAATTTTCCTTCTTGTACCTCGAAGCTGCATTTTGCGGGATTTAACCTCATCCCATACTTTTGTAAAGTTTCTAATGTTTCTTTCAGATCACCCGGGTGGTCTTCTGCTTTTTTGGACTTTATCAAAATGTCATCTACATATGCCAGAACATTTCTCTCTTCCTACTCTTTGAAGACTTTGTCCATGAGCCTTTGAAAGGTTGTCCCTGCATTCCGTAACCCGAAAGGCATAACTTTGTAGAAAAATGTTCCCCAGTCAGCGATGAATGATGTAGCCTCTTCATCCTCTTCTTTCATTAGAATTTGATTATATCCTGAGTGTGCATCCATCATGGACAGTAATTCATTTCCCGAGGCTGCATCTACTAATTTATCGATGGATGGGAGTGGGTAGCTGTACTTTGGACATGCTTTGTTGAGGTTTGTGAAGTCTACGTACATCCTTCACTTTCCATTAGATTTTTTAACCATAACTGGATTGGCTAGCCATCGTGGGTATTTTACTTCTCGTATATGTCCAACTTTGACCAGCTTCTCTATTTCAGCTTGTGTTGCTTCCTTTCTTTCGGCGGCGAGTATTCTTCGCTGCCGGATAGGAGTGAAGCTGGTGTCTATGTTGAGCTCATGACATGTTATTGTGCGTTGTACCTGTGAGGGTGCCTTTACCTCCCACACAAATGTATGTATATGAGTTTCTAGTAAACATAGTAAAGAATTTTTTAACTCGGAGGATATAGACGTACCTATGAGTATTCCTTCTCTTGAGAGTTTGACTTCCTCTATTTGGCCTGCCGGTGCTACATCCTCTCTTTCTTGGATGTATAGGGTTGTTGGTTTGGCCATTTTGGTTGCTTTTCTGTAAGAGTCCCTGGAGTCTCTTTGTGTTCCAAAGACTGTTGTCATTTTACCATCTTTTCCTGGATACCTGAAACATTGATGATATGATGATGGTATTGCTTTGAACCCATGAATGTTATAGGCCTGCCTAAGATCCTGTTGAATGGAGAGTCAATGTTGACTATAATAAAGTGTGCAGTGCGTGAAACCCTTCCATTTCTCTTTCCTAGTGATACTTGTAGGTCGATGGCTCTTACTACTGAGGCCTTTGTGTTTATGAACCCATATGTAGCCTCCTTGGCTGGAGTCAACTGTTTTACCTTGAAGCCTATTTTCTCGAATGTTGTTAGGTATAATATATCGACTGAGCTGCCATTGTCTACCATGACTTTACTCAGGCTTAGGTCATCCCTTATGTCTACCTGTATTACTAGTGGATCTTCATGTGGGTTGACTATGTTATCCAGATCCTTTTCGGAGAAGCAGATACTCTCACATGGATATGGCATTTTCTTAGATTTTGGTACTGTTGTTGTTTGCATTACCTTTCGAGAGTAACTTCTGTTTTCTCCCACCGATCCTCCTCCGAAGATTAAGTTTATTCTTTTTCTTTTCTGATTGCTATCGGAATCAAGGCTTCTTGAACGCTCTCGCTTGCCCTTGTTACTTGGGGGTTTGTATTCCTGTCGACCCCTCCTAATTGTGTTTATATACTTTTTAACTTTCCTGCTTTCATTTGAGTATCCAAAAAAGTACTCAACTCCCTGCAATTTTCTGTGTAGTGCCCGTAGTCCTTGTGAAACTTACAGTATTTGTTTCTACATGGTCGAGCTTCTTTTGTTGCAGGGTCTAGCTCAATTGGTTGAGGAAATCTTATTCTCTCTTTTTCTGTGTTGTAGATCTTCTCTTTTGGAGTACTAAAGACTGTGGATCCCATGTCCTGGTACTTTTGATATCTCGGTTTTTCAGATGTCTCTGATGTCTGATAAACCTTCCCATCATGTTTTGGTCTTCAAGACGGTTCCCCTTTTTCGAACTCTTTGAACCTTTGTTTTGGTGTCTGATATGCTTTTTTGTCGCTTGTGACACCTTTTTCTTTTTCCTCAGAGTTTATATATTTCTGGACCTTTATTAGTAGATCTTCTAGGACTTTACATCATTTACATTTAGCTCTATGACTAATGGAGTATTCATGTCTAATCCCTTAGAATATGCACAGATTGCGATGGTTGTGTTTAGATCGGAGATTTTCTGCATTGCCTCCGTGAACCTAGTAGTATAGTTCCGGAGTGTATCTCCATTTTGCCTTACTGCAAAAAGTGATTCAGTGTCTCTTAATTCTAACTCTTGTGTTTTCACAGTGTTGGGCCAAATTTTTTTTCTTTAAATCTGCGAAGCTTGTTATATTTCCTAGTTGTAATTCAACAAACCATCTGTATGTGGCTCCTTTTAATGTTCTTGGGAACATCCTGCATAGAATGTCATCCCTTGTTGTGTCACATTCCATTGCTCCTATGAACATGTTTATATGATCTATTGGGCATATCTTGCCATCATAGAATTGCAACCTAGGTAACCTGAAACTTGGAGGTGCATGCTTTGTCATTAGTGATTTGAGTAGGGCCTTCATGCCTTCCAACCAAGTGGGGAATTCATACCCTTCCTCCTCTGTATCTCCCGTTCCCTCCTCCTGTATGGGTTTTTTTATGGTACCTGTATTTTTTGTTCCTCTGTTTTCTTAGGTATACGTGGCGATAACGAGCTTGAGTGAGCTGTGTGCAAGCTTGAAACCTCACGTTGTGTTTTAGGTTGCTTTGAAGTTTGTGCTTTCGAATGGAATATTGATCACATTCTTGATTTTTCAATTGTTTTTAGTCTCTCGCCCATTCTGGCTATTGTTTCTTTCATGCTAACTAGTTCTTCTAGTGGAATTTGCATGAACTCGCGAAGACTTTCTGATGTTGCTGCTGTGGTCCCTAGTTCCTGATTGCTCTGAGGTATTGTTGGATCTGGAACCTTTGCTTTCACTTGTTGTGGCTGCTCCTTTTCTACGAGGGCTCGCATGGCATCAGCTATCGCTTGTAGTGGGATAAGCTGATTTTCTACACCTACTGATGCTGGATGAGCTGATTCAGGTTCAACTTATTGGGCTGACTCAGGTTCTGTTTGTGCATTATTAGGTGCTTTGTTCTTATTAGATTTGGGTGGTCGACCTACAGGTCTTTTGGGTCTGGGACTCCTTATAGGTTGTTCTGGTGCTTCTTGAGAATTCTCCCTTGCATGAGAAGTACTCCTTGAAGCCACCATTCTGAAAAAGTCGACTTGTCAAAAAGTCGATCCTTGATGAATTCGAAGACTAGAGATCTCGACTTTTTGGGAAAAAAGTCGAGTTCTTGGCCTTGAAAAAGTCGTGGTCTGAAATGGAGAAACAACTCTCTTCAGAGAAGTCGACACTGTCCTAGAAAAAAGTCGAACCCTTTTTTCGCAAAAGTCGAGGAGCTTTTGTCGTGAGTATCTTTAAATCACAGACGATGCCAACTGATGAGGGTGGAACCTGACCAGTACTCTAAGACGCTTTCAACAAGCACCAGGCGGGGAACTCCGTGGGGAAATCAGGCCGGGACTCAATTGCTCAGAGCTCTGCTTCGCTAAGACTTCTCCACTCCTAATGACCTGCCTTAATGAGTGAGAGATGTCTCCTATTTATAGGACTTTTTATAGGGGTAATCTGGTCATTTAGGTCGTAACCGCATAACTGATCAGATCTGGTCCCAGGTCGACTTTTCTATGATCGACTTCCTTGGGGTTCGACTTTTCCAGAACTCGACTTTATCCAGAAGTCGAGTCCTAGAAAAGTCGATCTTCCCAAGAATTGACTTGAGACCTCCCCCAAACATGAAATAGGTGTCTCAGCTCGATCATCTTGGGCTATCCAGACTTTTAGTTGCTAGTGCGTTGTGACTGAGTTCGGGATACTGTATCACCAGTATGCCTTGATTTTTTTAATAGAACTGCTTTGTGTCTCACCTCAGTTGACTAACTTAATTCTCACAAACCACTATTTGTATGCAATTCTATAAATGCAATTGTGGGAAAAAAATGAAGTTTTAATTTAAACTTCTTATAATAAAATTCACGATAATAAGTTGTATAAATTTGAAATAGTTAACAAAAATGCCATTGTTTGTATGCCTTGATTTTTTTAATGGAATTGCTTTGTGTCTCAGCTCAGTTGACTGACTTAATTCTCATAAACCACTATTTGTGTGCAATTCTATAAATACAATTGGGAAAAAAATGAAGTTTTAATTTAAGCTCCTTATAATAAAATTCAAGATAAGTCGAATAAATTTGAAATAGTTAATAAAAAACACATGAGAGCTTTAAGAATCTATGAGACTATTTAAGCCCCACTACAGATAGACAACCAATTGAAGTCATCCAACAAAAAATTAGAAAATGCAAAATGCAGTCATGCGATTAAGGTACAGGTGAATATGATACAAATAAAGCTACTACTAAGCACGGTAAACACGCTAACGCAAGGTTAAAGCTTCTGGAAATGTACTTGGTCAGTTTGCTCTATTGCAGTATAGTATTCAGTCTAATATCCATAATTATTCCCATATGAAGGACGATAATCAGAAGCAGGAGGCGGAGTAGGCACCCCAGGATTGGTATTTGTAGACATATACATAGCAGAACTCTGGCCAGGGTAGGAACTATACCCTTGTTCAGCAGACACCTCAGAGTTTTGCGTATGCTGTGGAGGTAGTGGGGGTGGCATGGATTCTGCCATGAAATTCTGCAATAGAATTAAACGTTTGTTGTAGTCAGAATTATAATTTTTATAAATGAGAAAGATTGGGTATTGATAATAATTTCATTAATTTGACAAGTGTGTTTGTGTGTGCCTGAATCATCTGCTGGGCAGCTTGAACTTGAGGGGCACTACCATTGATCTCAACAGTCATCTCTCCAGGTACACCTCTAGTCTCCTGAACAGCAATGGTTGCCCCACTCGTACGCCGAATATAACTAATAGTGGCACCAGAAACTCCAATCACTGCATCAGCATATCCAAGTGGAATCTGTATATACTGTGTCACCTGTGCAAATAAAATTAATCAATTAGATAATTATTAATCAATACATCCAAGTTGAATCAATTGATGAATCAAATAAACATATAAGTAAAAGAGAACCTGCCCAGAAGAAGATGGTGGTACATGGCTGTTTTTTGACGAATGTCCGCCCATATGTGGTGGTACTTCTCTTCCATATGCAGAATCAACATGGTGAGGCCGCCTTTCTATGTGGGGGAAATCAGATGGTGGGTAAAAATTATCATGAGGAGGATATTGAGGCATGAGAGGAAATTCATTGCCAAAACCACCAGCACCAGCACCAGTACCAGCACCACCAGCATAAGGACCCATCTCTTGAGGATGGTCCCAATGTTGTGATGGCTGCCTCATGTAATTATTATGAGTTTGAGTATCTGGAGCGCACATCTACATGCAGAATACAGTAGTTATGACGAAATAAATCAAGAAATAATTTTTTTTTGAATAACATTCAATAAAATTTAAGATCAACCCTTACTTGGATTTCAAAAAGAGGAATCACACTATGGTCTACCAAATATTTCCTTAGGTGCTCTGAAATTAACTCTACAGATTGATGGACCCCACTACGATCACCACGTATCTCAACAACTCTATCATCCATGAGAGCGAATGGTGGAACTTCATCTGAGAAAGAAATCAGAGAATCCAAAACTTGTAAAACTCAAGTAAAACAACTCAAAAGTATGAAAAATGGAAATTATATTTATTCTCAATATTGTAATGTTTAGACACCTAATTAAGCATTAATAAAATGCTATTAAATGGCAAATAATATTTGGTGCTTCTTTTTGAAGAACAACTATGATAGACTGCAATTAAATTTCAAATCCAAAGCTCAAAGTAAGATCTTGAACTCAATTAGCGGATGTAAAAAGAGTGAAACAATGTACAATCAATTGAATCCAAGGTTTTTCATGCAATGGAGCCGGTCGCATGAACGCCTAAAGTGCCTAGGCGTCACATGAAACAGGGTGACTTCGCAATTTATTCCCTGTATTTTTAAAATATTATAATAATTACCTGTATTTTCAAAATATTAATAAAAATTAAAATAGTACTTAGTTTTAAGAAAAATAAAATAGTAGTTATGATAATATTAGGATTTACCCTAGTATTTAGGGTTTAGGTATTTACTTTCAAAAGCAAGAATTAGGGAGTGGAAAAAAGTAGAGAATAGAAGACTTGAGAAGGCTGGAGAAGCTGGTCGGCCAGATCTGGTCTCTGGTCGATGCTTGCAGCTGGACTATGTTCACCAGAGAAGCTCAGAGAGATGTCTGGAAGAGGAAGGGACTTCTGGAAAATCAGGAATCCCAATTTTTAGAATGTATTTATATCTTATTTTATTATTTTAATTGGGTAAATGGGTTAAACGGATCCAATCGGATCCACCTAACCCGACCAGCACCTGAAACCTGAAAGTGCTAACCTGCATGAACGCCTAGGCGCTCATATGAAAAACCTTGATTGAAGATCCAAATAAATTTTTTTCCTTAAGAAGATGTTGCATTTACTAAATCCTACAAGTTTATATGCCTACAAGTTCACAATTATATTGCACAATCTCAGTAATGTCTACATCATATTTTCCAAGATTTCATATTTGTCAGATTAGCGTTAATACGCCTGTAACATTGATGCCTATTTTAGCCAATACCATAATATATCAGTTCAAAATAAAAGAAATATTATGTGATAACTGAAAAATGATGTCTGATCATACCTTGAAAAATGATGTTGAAAGATAATTTACTAAACCAATGACTTACGATATGAACAAATCCATGAGGTGATAAAATCATAAAGTATTCAACAAACCAATATTTAAATAAATATATAATTGTGAATGCCTAAAAATAAGCCACTAATTAAGTCGTCTAGTTAAAATTTATTCATGTATAATTCCAAAGATAAAAAATAATATACGAGCCTTGGTACGAAGGAAGAATAAAATTCTATACAATTACACAAATTTAAATCTTATTTTGCAATATAGGAGAAAATGGAGGAAACAACAGATATCTTGAAGTAAAGAAAAAGGAATGGGTGAAAGTCAGGATTTAGATATTAGATAAAAAACCGTTCAAATGTATACCTAGAATACGAACAGATGTTTTGGAAGAATCTTGAATGTACTTTATGTTTGATCCTTGCTTCCCAATTAAACTTTTAGCTTGTATAGATGTTACTAAAAGACGCGTAGAAACAAAATTTTGATCTCCATATGGACCATGAGCATGTTCATCATCCGAAGCAGCTATAGCACACTTAAGAACATGTTGTAAACCATCCATTGCTGGAGAAATGGAAGCACTGGGGATCTCTTTTGCAGAAATAATTACCTAAAAAAATAACACAGTAAGTTCCCATTTATAAAGATACAGAGTGATCAAATTTCTTACGTTTGGTGAAATATACAAATTTCAAACACATGAATAAAAAGAGGCAAGCTCATTGGAAAACTAATGCCTTCAGCAGAGTGCAGCTGTGTCAATATGTTTTACCATCTTTGGCATTAAAATAATGGTGTGATTTTTTTTAAAAACTTACTGCTCTTTCTCTCGCATTATGAGGAGCGTCTAGAATTTTAATGCGAGACTTTGTTTCGTCACACATTTTCTTAATATTTTCTCCCCGGCGTCCTATGACTCCACCAACCTTCTGTGTAGGAATTAATATCCGAAAGACATTGTCACCTGGCCATCCAGGCCATCTTCTCTCACCACCATCCTCCAATAGATCATTAGCATGCTCCTCATTATTCTGAAAATTCACATTTTCATACTCCTCTTTCTTTGGAAAAAGTAAATCACTATACTCTTGCCTCTGTTCAAAACTAATATCCTTGTATTCTTGCTTCGGCTGAATCTCAGCAATCAAAAAGTCCTCAGATACAGTGGGGTTTGCAAATTTTGCAGCAGATTCCACAGAATTCTGAATAATGGGCGGCTTGGCATCTTCATCAAGAGCAGACATAAGTATTGCCCTGCACAAGATTGATTATACATTTATGCATGTAACAAACACATGTTCATTGTATTAAATGCTTGCCTATCACTAGATAGTAAGAAGAATCGATTTTTATTGAAGAAAATCACAAACAGATAGTAATAATATCATTTATCAAATCATCATAAATGAAAATGCACATTTTCATCTCCCCCAAATTTAAAAACCCTAAAATGCCGAAATAAGGTCTTTAAAATACTCCATTCCACTTCACCCACCATCTCCCTCAGATCTTATATCAAAACCCTAACTTTCTTAAAAGATCAACCATCGGGAATGACTGTTTCCGATGAACCAAAGCATTGGAAGAAAACGAATAGCAAAAGGAAGAAAAGTAACACTAAGAAAGAGTATACTAATCAGTGGTAATAAACTAATCACAGTAGTACGATTGCTTTGCTACCTCCGAGGGGCAAAAGGATAAGATTGGAGGAAAGATACATACTGCTGAGGAAGAAACAAAATCCAATATCTTGAGACTTAATCGTTGCGTCTGAGTTGGGGAAGAAATGGAACCCTAAAAATATCAAAGAGAGGAGACAGAAATATGACGTCAGCAACAGGAGTTAGACAGGAGAATACACCGATGAAATCACAACCGTCAAAGTCAATGCTTGATTTTGTAAGGAATATCCGTTGCTGAAAAAAATAAAATAAAATAAAACGGTTTTTATCAAAATAACCCAAAAACATGTGGTGTATGACGTATAGGGGCAAGAGAGGAGGGCAATTGTCCCACCTCCCTAAATTATGTGTAATTTATAATTATATAGGGGTTTTAAATTAATTTTTATATTATATTAATATTTTTTTTTGAAGCGCATTATATTAATATTTTAAAAAGTTTAACTTAAAATTTTACATTATATAATTTTACAAAAAAACTATATTTTTCCTAAATTAAAATTATCATCTCCTAAATCTCTAATTTCTTTAACATTTCACCAAAATCTATCTTTTTCATTTACCTAAAATCCAAGTTCCAACCATTTTCCCAAAATTAAAACTGTGGACTCTCTCACAGTCTCACTGTTTTTAAATAATCGATTTTATGAATATGTCATGTCAAAATTTAATTTTTAAAATAGTAAAAAAAATTACCTCCTTTTACGGGAAATCCTGGATACGCCACGCCACATCAGTTTTTCAGACTTGGCTGATCTGTTAATAAAGGAGGACATATTAAGGAAGCAATTGGATCAACCATTGGCTGATGCAGACTTCCAGGTGAACTATTCCAATTTTAATAGAAATGACTATAGAAATGTGAAATATAATTCATGAAGCGGAAGAGGTTTTATATACAGAAATTCTGAAACACAAATAATTATTGTTCTACCCCCTATCGATAAAAATAATTTGCTCCCTATATTGAACTTGCCACCATCTCAGGACACTTCCTTTGGGTGTCAAATTTATGACAAAAAAGGTCACTTAGCTAGAAATTGCATGAATGTGAAACTTATATATAATTATAGGAAGTGTAGTAATTGGGAGTGAGGATAGACTAGTTATGTCTAAATTAAATAGGCAAATTAGATTTTGAAATTAATTCTAAAGTGTGTACCTAGAATTAAAAAGAATTTAATATCTAAAGTCTATAGTGATTTGAATGCTTATGTACAGATTACACAAAAGGGTTATTCAATCATGAGTCAGAAGATACATCAGATGTTTTTTTCTGGAATTAATATATAGGAGAGACCTCTATTATCTTAGTCCAGATATCAGTTGCAACTTTGGCATGAAGAAGGTCTCTCCGACATATGGCATGGACTAGTTAATATGGATCTTAGGAGTTTAGAATGTCAAAACTACCTTTTAAATACAGTGAAATAAAAATAGAATTTGTTGTAGAATTACTTCATATAGATTCATGGGACCATGCTGTAACACTTTCAAAGAAAAATTACAGATTTTTTGCAACCATAGACCACAGTTGATAATAAATCAAGGTATATATGGATTATACCTTTAAGACAAAAAAGCTACTTTACGAATCATTTTATACTATTTCATAAAAACATAGAAAATCAACTAAATCTGAAAATAAAAAAAGATACAAAACAAGTTTAGAATAAAAATCAACAAAGAGGTGGTTCGGAGATGCTAAATTCTGATTCTACCAGGGAAACTAATTTAGAATAAAAATCAACTCAAACTTTTTCAATAACACAAACACATGGGTAAAAGGACTGAGTTATGCCCATCCAGAGAAAATAGGTATCCAACAAGAGAAAGGAAAGCACCAAAGTTTTTGACAAAAAATTACCAAGTGCAATTCTTCAAGCCTTGAAAAATTAGAACCATCTATCTTTAGTGAGGCTAACAAAGAGTTAAAATGGAAGGATGCAATGCAAGAAGAACTAGAAGCACTTAGGGTAAACAATACATATGGACCCTTGTTCCAAAAGACTCTACAATGAAATAAGTGAGTTTTTAAAATTAAGAATTCAGATGGGTCTGTAAAAAGATACAAAATTAGCTAGGTTAGTAGCCAAGGGTTATAGTCAGGAAGAAAGAGTTGACTACACAGAAACATGCAGTCATGTAATTAGGATTAATACAGTAAAATTAGTTATCTCAATTGCAGTTACATATAATTGGCAATTGAGACAATTTGACATCAAAAATGCCTTCTTAAATGGATATTTTTGAATGAAACAACCAACTGGCTTTCAGAATAAAGAAATCTCTAACCATGTTTGTTTGTTACATAAGGCTCTATATGGGTGGAAACATGCATTCAAAGCATGATATTCAATATTACAAAATTTTCTGATTGAGAATAGGTTTAAGAATAGTCTCACAAATTCCTCACTCTTCTTGAAAGTTATAACCAGTGACTTTAGAATCTACATATTAGTGTATGTGATGATATAATAGTAACTGGAAGTTCAAATGAAAAAGTAACTGAGTGTATAAATTTGATTTGTAAACAATTCTCGTATAGAGACTTATGATTACTTAACTATTTTTTGGGCATGAATGTGTAAGACAAGGAAGAACCTTGATATTGAGTCAGGAAAATATATGTTTGATGTGTTTAAAAAATCCAATATGTTAGATTGTGCCCCATGCAAAACCCCAATGGTACTAAATCCTAGGTTAAATAAAAAATTAGTAACTCCTATAGAAGAACATACACTATATAGAAGCATCATAGGTTCTTTGCAATATTTAACCATGACAAGACCAGATATTCAATTCTGCATCAACCATATCTTAGTCAAATATTCTTGCAATCACCAACAGATATACATCTATAGTTTGCAAAAAAATATTGAGGTATATTAAAGGATCCTCAAACCTAGGACTAAGATTCACACCCTTAGTTAAACCAGTTAACAGCTTAATATCCTATTGTGACTTGAACTGGGCAAATGACTTTGATGAATACAGTAGATCTGTCTCTGGATTCAGTATATGATTTTCTAGAAATCTAGTGGCTTGGGCATCTATGAAACAACCAGTAGTATCAAAATCGAGTTGTGAGGCTGAGTATAGGGCTCTCTATCAGCAACAGTGTCAGAAATTTATTGGTTTTGCAACTTATTTAGAGAATTAAGGATTAGATTTGTGAATCATCCCCATAGATTCTATGTGATAATAAGTCAGTAATTATTTTGTCTAAAAATCCATCATCAAGATTTAAAACTAAGCATATGGATATTGCACGTCACTTTATTAGAAAACTTATGATAAAAGGTGCAATAAGAGTGGATTATATTGCATCAGATGAACAATTAGTAATGCGGGATCGGGCTACAATCAGTGTACTGATGTTGAGAAGATAGCTTCTCAATCGGGATAGGGAGTTGAGGTAGTGATCTTGGAATCCACCAAGAAGATCAGAGAAGAATGAGAGCTAGATCAAGAAGTAATATCAAGGAAAATAAGAAAGAAAAAAAGACGAGTAAAGTAGATCAAGAGAGAGGTGAATAATACTCCGGGAGTCTGCCCTCTTCGTGTAGTGATAGGAAAATTTATCTCTAGTTAGTCGTCGATTCCCTTTGGGCACTACAAGAAAAAGACGTTTTGGCGACCAACCTGATTGGTCGCCTATAACTAAAAGTTGGTCACCTATAAATAAAAGTTGGTCGCCACGTTAGTCTCAAAAAACCCCGTAGCTAATCGTCTGGTTCGTCACTAAATTTGGTTCATCTTTAATACCACAGTACAAGGCGACCAACTTGGTAGGTTGCCTATTATCAACCAATTAAGCGACCAACCTGGTTGGTCTCAATTTTCTCCCAGTCGACTATAGAAGGCGGTAATTTTTTTCGGTCCAAAACTTCCAGGCGTCGCAAATTTTTTAAGTGGAAAAAAATTATATTTTTAATGGGTGTCCGATCGGACCTTAAAAACCCCACACCTGTGAACCTGTTACAATAAGAAATACATTCATTCATCCAATACAATCGATTTTTCATTCAACATATATATCATAATCCAATACAATCGATCATTCATCCAACATATATATCATCATTCATCCAACATATATATCATCATTCATCTAACATAAATAATTTATCTAACACATAAATTTAAATCAATCATTCATCAAATACATTTACCAATTCATGGATACATCCATTCATCATTTTTTTTACTTCTAAAAAATGAACTTAGAAGAGCTCTTAAGTCTAAATTCATACCTTCATTTTCCTTCCCCACATTTGAAAATTCGCTAATTCTAAAAGAAAATTATTAAAGAATACAAAATAAAAAAATTAGAAATTAACGTTTACTCATTTTGCTTGGTATTTTTCACTTGTGACTTAGAAGTTGGGACATTTGAGATGTCTTGAGATGTCCTCGTTAATTTTTTTCATCATTTCACGCATTTCTTGTTAATGTTTTGAATATCTTTGCGTTCCTTGAGATACATTCTTGACTCGTTTTTTTCGAACTATTTCCCTCTCATGTTCTTCAGTGCTTCCTCCTCCTCTTCGACCATGGATCTATGCCACAAAGCTATGACCATCGACCTCGAAGGTACTATCACTTTTTCTCTACTTCGCAATCCTCCTTCTACGTGCCACAACCTGCAAATATGGGAGTATTGGGCTCTGATGACGGGAGGTTATTCCTAGTTCTCTGTTCCCCTAACGATCACTATCAGATTACTGACTTTCAGCGACGGCCAGAAACCGTCTCTAATCATCAAAAACCGTCGCTGATTGATGATTGACGACGGTTTTTGGCCGTCTCTAATCCTTCCCCGAAAGTCGCCTCGCTGATTTTTTAGAGACGGCCTTCATATCCGTCTCTAATTATTAGGGAAGAATTAGAGACGACTTAGTAAAAAGCCGTCTCTAGTTATTTCCCCCCAAAATATTATCCAAATATTTAGGGACGGCTTAGTAAAAAGCCGTCTCTAATTTTCAAGGTCAGCGACGGTTCACCGGAGAGCCGTTGCCAACCATTAACGAAAAATCAGAATTAGAGACGGTTTTTGTAAGCCGTCTCTAAACCGTCGCTAACATCGTGGAATTTTCATGAAATCCTTCTTCAGATTTAGAGACGGTTAGAATCCGTCGCTAAATCCATCCCTAAAAGTCTGTTTTCTTGTAGTGGATAACTTAGCTTCCTCCCAGCCCTATAACACTATGTGAATACACTCATCTAATCTCAATGGAACTTAATTTATATATATGAAAGGGTTTAATTATAGTCTCAATTTCAATGATTTTTAAGTACGTATGTGCATGGCTAATTAACTTGTATTTTGAAAAATTCGTAAAAATAATGATTTATTCTGCTTTTTTTTTGTAAATAACATTTTGTTTCTTTTTTAAATAACTTTCTCATGAAATCATAGACGTGATTAGATTTTATATGAACAGGAAACAACAAGAGCAAGATATATAATTTTTTTTGAGTTAAAACTATCTGTTAATATATAAATTTGAAATAGAAAAAGAGAGGTGTGATCACATGCGATCCACCCCACACCCTCCGCCTTGATCCAGCCAATTAAGTGATCTTACAATCGTTTAGGTCTTTAACAACCTTTGGGGGCTGACTCGATATTTTTAGAACGAACTATGTCTTAACGTTCTCACGTAGTGGGCATTGGATAATGGGGGGTAAAAAACCCTGGTGTGCTCCTGACATCTTTTTTTTTCTAGGGAAAACCCTGTTATCACCTTTCGGTCCATTACATGCAATTAAGTAATTATTCATATCGTTTCTACTTTCAAAGGAAGTCTATCTCCTAAGAGATAGATCCTCCTATGGATATGACTGTTTAAGTCATTCCATTATCCCACTTTTACTTTATATACTTTTCAGTGAATCAGAATTTTATTTTTTAGTTGAATTTCAATCCACCATTAGCCTAGATATTACAGTTCTTTAATACAAGTTCTTACCGAATATAAATTACAATACAATCGTACTAATAATAAAAATTAAAATTAACTTGGTGTACGTCGTCGGTTGGGCGTTTCTAGCCCATACTTCCGCTAATCGTTGCTCTTGGCTTGTCCCTCTGGCCTTGTACCTGTTCGGCATGAATGTCTTTGATATATCTTGTATTATTATTCTCCCTATCTCTTGCGGTCACGTGCGTCTGTTTTCATGCACTCTCCTGTTTCTTTCGATCCAGATCCCCCAGATTGCCCCTACCGTGTATGCCCATGTTAAACCCCAACATGACGTGTTCTTTGTTCTGACGTGAGCCTCTTCCATTACCTGTTCTAAAGAGAGTCGTGCGCATGTAATCAAACCTGGTTTTGCATTTAATATATAAGACCATAAATCCATGAAAAATTTGCATCTGAAGAACATATGATCTTGCGATTCCCATGACCCTCCACATAAGATGCAATCGGTATTTCCCCCTCTCGTTCTCCCAGTCCAGTAAACCCTCATAGATATCTTAACCCATCTATCCCTCCATAGTGTTATGTTAAATTTCCTAATGCTAGTGGTCTATATACCCTCTCCCAAAGGTGGCCGATCTCTTTTCTATTCCTTATGGATTCCCAGGTGTTTCTGTATGTTGGTGAGGTGCCACTCCCGTTTCAAGTACAGTTGTAGTTGGACCCACATTTTAGGATCTTATCTATCTTGTATTTGTTATCTATTATTTCAGTCTATAGGGCGAAATCTAATCTTGGATGCTTATCTATATCTCTAAGGCCCCTTCCCCTCACATACCTCTCTTTCATCCACGAGGCCCAAATAGAAACCTGAGCCGATCAGATCCTTCCCAACCTGTTTATCCTAGATTCCTCTGCTGATTTTAAGAAGCATTTTATCCCTAGGCCCCCTTCTTCTTGGATGGGCAATGTCATTTGAACCTAAGTGAAGTCTTGCTTCCCGTTCCATATGTACCTATATGAAATGGATTGCAGGTCCTTAAGTGTTTCTTCTGGTAGTCTACTTGACATATTCCAGTAGTTGAATATGTCCATTATTCCTCAATGGAATAGTTGCACCCTCCCCGCATGAGACAATAGTCTTGCCTTCTACCCTTCTACCATTCCATTAACCCGATCTATCAAAGGAGTGCAATCCTTCTGATATAGAATCCTGGGTGAGAGAGAGGTAGCCCTAGGTATTTGGTTGGAAATGTCCTCTCGCACTAAACCTTAGATGGGTCAACAGTTCTTTTCTGCCCTTGGTTGAGTTTGAGAAACAGATCTCATTCTTTGCCTCGCTTACCCTTAGTCCTGTCTTTGACTCAAATATCCTAAACACCTCATCTATGGATTTGAAGGATTCCTTCTTGGCTTTGCAGAAGATTAGGAGGTCATCTGCGTAGACCAAGTGGGAGATCCCCATAGCGTTGTATTTCTTAAAGGTGTTTATCTTCTTCCTCCTCACCCTCTCGTTGATGAAAATCGTCAAATTCTGCATTAGCAGTGTGAAGATGTAGGGGGAGAGGGGATCCCCTTGCCTGATTCCCCTCTTGGGTGAGATCTGTGGGGTTGGCGATCCATTCACCAAAAAGGATAGGGATGATGTGGTTATATACATCATTATGATCCTGATGATCTTTTGACTGAATCCTAATTCTAATAGGGTGCCCTCTATCGTTTTCCAACTACAAGTGTCGAAGGCTTTTGCAAGGTCGACCTTTATAGCTGTATTTGCCCCTCCATTTGCCCTCTTAAACCCTTTTATCATCTCGGTTGCTAATAAGTAGTTGTCACCAATCAATCTGCCTGGGAGGAAGGCAGTTTGATTGTTGTCAACCAGGGTTTCTACCACTTGGACCAATCTATTTGTTATGACCTTAGACAATATTTTATATCTGATATTAATACAAGATATGAGTCTGAATTGGTCCATCCTCGTTGGGTTTTTTTAATCTTTGGGATTAGGATCACGAAGGTCGCGTTAACTTATTTTAGGAGGGGATCTCCTAAGAAAATAGATTGTATGACCTTTACAAGATCTTTGTCCATGATACTCCAGAAAGTTTTAAAAAAACTCCGTTGAAGCCATCTGGGCCAGGGCTCTTGTCTGGATTCAAGTTCATAACTACCTTCTTAACTTTTTCATATGTAGGTAATTTCTCTAGGTCTGAGTTTTGTTGATCTGTGACTGTGTTTGTGAAATTCCTAGGGGTGCTACTCAAACTCTCCCTACCCTCAGCATATAAGGCTTGGAAGTGCTCTAGTGTCTTCTCCTCCATTTCTCTTCTCGAGACCATCACTTTCCCATTGGGCCCTAACATCCTATATAGGTAGTTAAGGGTTTTTCTCTGTTTTGTCATGGCTACGAAGAATTTGGTGTTGTTGTCCCCAAGTTGGAGCCAATACGCCCTACTCTTCTGTCTTGCATCGTCCTCTTGAACCTGTATTAGGGCTTGTAAGTTCCTGTCACACCCTTGTAGCCTCTCTTGTATTGTTACATCAAATAGGGTTTACATTCTTTTGAATCTCTCCGGCCCTCAGTCTGGGTGATCCTCCACCTTGCTTGGTCCTCCGATGTCTTCCACCTCTTAAGCACCCTCTTCCCATTGTTTAGCTTCTTGGTGAATATATACATCGGAGTCCCCCGCACCTGAATCTACCAAGCATTTCTGACTATCCCTTGTAATTCTTCTTTTCTAAGTCATGAGTTGGTGAACATGAAAGGCTTTTTCTTCTCTTGAATGTTCCTAAGATCGATGGTCGGACGTGCCCCCGGGGTTGCTGTCCAACCTCATATCGGGCCATAGACTAAAGAGTTCAACATTCCTAAACCCCTAATCGTTCCTACTGTTGATCCTATGTTCTCCTACCCTTTTATTTGTCCATGTTGTTGAGTTACCTAGAATGGAGATCTCTTGCAGACATGCATTGTCTATTGCTTGGTTGAATCTCCTTATGTTTGGCATAGAGACTTTGGCATGTTCTCCTACCCTGTCTTCCCTACTTATGACCTCATTAAAGTCGCCCAGAAGGATCCATGGTCGGTAATCGTTCTACTTAGTTTTATCAGCTCGTCCCACAGTTTATCCCTCTTTTTGTAATCGGTTGAGGCATAAACTAACGTGATATGTATTATTAACCCCCCTTTGTTTTTGACAAAGCAGTGTATGAATTGATCGTGTAAGATGGTGCTCTCAATCTCCCAAATACTTGTATCCCATACCAACCAGATAGAGTTCGGTTCTAGGTCTGTTTCATTGGCCCTGTTCGATATCATCGAGAAATTTTGCCCAAAAATCTTACTGCAATGTGAAAGTTGACCTTAATTTTGGTCTCATATAGGCCAAATAGATCCAATTTAAATTTCTTGATCACAAACCTCTTAACTATATTCTTTCTCACATCATTGTTTAGTCCATAGACGTTCCAACTCCCAAACGATATTTTTATTTGGTTTATACTTGTAATAAGATTTTGGTTAAGATTGGGGTTATTTGACCAATTTCGCAGTTGGGATGGTTTGACCAATTTCGCAGATCTTGGTCAAAATTGGGTCATTTTGACTGGTCTTGGTCAAATTTGGGGTGAGTTGACCAATTTGGCATTGTGGGATATAGATCTTGGTCGATATTGAAGCGGTTTGACCAAATTTACCCTTGGTCGAAATTGGAGTGATTTGATCTATCTTGGTCAAGCTTGGGGCGTTTTGACTGATTTCATATTCTGGGGTGCTAATCTTGGTCAAAGTTTGGATTTGACCAAATTCACCCTTAGTCAAAATTGTTGAATGTTGACCGCCTTTGGTCAATCTTGGGATGCTATGGCCAATTTCATATTGTAAGGCGCTGGTTAAAGTTGAGGTATGGTCAATTTCACCCTTGGTCAAAATTGAGTAGTGTAGACCAACCTTGGTCGTTGATGGGATTTAGTCCATCTTATATTGAAGGATTTTACAGAAATTGGTCAAAATTTGGTTTTTATAGATCTTGGTCAAGATTTGACCAAGACCACCCTTGGTTTGACCGGTCTTGGTGCAAATTTGGATTTGACCAACGAGCAAGATATATAAACGATTGAATGAATGTAAACAAAATAGAGTAACACAGTTGTTGTAGCCAGAGACAACGACTGATGAGAGCTTGAGGGGAATCGCCTGCTTGAAGAACACAAAAATTTGGGAATGGGAATTTCCCTAGCTAGGGTTTTTTATATTGAGTATAAAAGATAAGATCCAAAAGTTAATTACAATGTAAAATGTTTGCTATATATTTATAGTAGAATGCTAAGTAACCTAATTAACTAGAGACTGACCCATTTGTATGGACGTAATGAAAATGAAATTTACGATGACACATTTGGCACACCTAAAGTGCGCCCTATTTTTATATGCTTATTTAAATCAGTTGAAACATATTAAAATTATGGTTTGTTTTAAAAATTTAGAAAAAAAATCAAAAATTTAAATTCTATCAATTCAAAAATATTTATTTATTTCAACTTAAATAAATTAAAACTTCAAACCCAAACTCAATAGTCAATAATAATATCCAATTCTAATAAATTTTATATTTTATTAATTGCATTACTTTTTAAAACATTATCAAATTTTGGTTAAAAAAATTATATACAACCTATAAATTACTTGATCTTCATTATGCATTTTATTATTAACGAATCGATGAAGCTGGCTAAAAATATCATTAATAAAAAAGTAAAATGTACAATAGTAATTAATATTCAAACATTTGTTCGTCATACAATGTCTGTTTATTTATAATATATGCTAGTTCATTAACATACAAAATTATTCTAAAAATATATATATATATTATAAATTTTTCGAAACAGATGATCTAAAATTTTATAGATCTTTTGAAGTTGAAGGATAAATTCGACAAATAGGGCATTTGAAATTTACATGAAACCATTTTTTCAAGCAATCTTCATGAAAAACATGGCCACAAGGGATGATTGCAGCAACATTTTCTTCAGGTAAAAAGTCGCATAAACATATCACGCAATGATGATTTATACTGTCTTGGGTGTTCTTGTTCTCGTTTTGCCATACGAATGCCTTCAGACACTTGATCTTATAGTCGACACGGATTAATTCATCAAGAAAATAGTAATCAAATATAAATTCCAGTTGTAATATATCTACTTGATCATCATCAATCACCTTACTCACCTCTGTGTAAAGTAATTTTCCAAGAACACTAGATATAATAGATTGGTGCATGTAGAACGCTGAAGTTTCTTCTAACATTTGTTTCAGTATAGATTCCATACACTGAATGGAAGCTTCTATTGTGTAGGTGAAGAACTCCATTGGAACAAAACTTTCAAAGTCGTCTAGTCTGAAATACAAGTATCTATCATTGTAATTTGGAGATGATTTGCGAATAAAGTTGAATTTTATAGAATAATAATCTCCACCATCTATCTTCAGCGGACCGACACAATCGTCTGAGCAAAATGATATTAGATGATCTTCCATCGAATTGAAGATCGAGAATGCGATTAGATTAGAGGGGGAAATTAGATTAGAATTCTGAAAAATATATAATGAAAATGATTAGAGATCTTTAACAACTGTTTGTTTAAGACTCATTATTAACTAACATACTAACTAAATAATACATTTAATAACTAACAAAACAATACTAACAATATTTAACTAAATAAAACACATAAATTTTTATATAACGATGTACTTTGTGTTCATATTACCTTGGTCTAGAATTAATATATTTATTATTATTCCCAATCTCTAAAATAATTTAGAATTGATAAAAAGAATTTAATATTGTTTCAAAAATAAATAAAGTTATGATTAAAACACAAAGAAAAACAAAATTTGAATCTTGTATTTTGAATTTTACCAATAAGAATAATTGTTTTTGAAATAATTTTCACAAACTTAAGTAATTAATAATGAACAGACTGAAAAATATAATTAAAACAATTACCAAATATGTAAAATAAAACATATACTACAACCTTGTAAATTTTTTTTTAATTAATAAATGGTTAATGATTAGTTAATTAGACATGGAGATTAGCCTAACTGATCGATCACATAATAACTATTAAGATTTCTGAGGTTATAAGGTTTGAGTCTTGTTGTGTTCGTACATTCATTAAATTTATACTATGATATAACCGATAATATATTATATGATTCTGGTTTATTATCTAGATATAAACATTTCTCTCGTAGAATGCTAAGATACCATCCGTTATAAAAAAAATGACACCGTTAATAATCTCTTAGAGACCATCAAATGGATAGGAAGTGTCATAGAATGATGATATCAAACATCTCTTCTCTCGTCTTCATGGTGGTAGATTAAGGCTGATTATGTTGATTTGATAGGAAATTCTTGTTTTTTTTGAAGCAATTTGATAGGAAATTTGAGGCAAAGCAAATGATAAATCTGGAGATCTTGCATCCGATTGAGGTGAATCCAATTGATATAATAGCCAGTTGCACGAGTGCACGACCCCTTCTCAGCTCGACTAAACTTGTTTGCATATATCTCTACCTCTAACTGACTTGTTTTCTTAAGCTGACAATTGTTCTATACTCTCAACCCACCAATTGTTGTGACTGCTTCATTCATATATGGAATTCATTCAAGCCTTTGTTTAGGTTCATGTATTAATATTGGTTGTAAGTGATGATATCTCACACCAGGCCAACTGCTCATTCTTGCTAAGCCTGACAGTATTAATATGCTACTAGTCCGTTCAAGAACCTGATGTATCAATCAGTAGGTATAATGTGAGAAGCGACCAGAGGAAAACCATAATTCAATTGAATTGGGTAGAAGTCTAGAAATTCCATATTTGAATTGGGGATTTCAATTTTGATGTAATAACATTTCGTCTTTGGTAATCCTCTATTTATAAAGGTCTTGAGAAGGTGTCCTAGACTTGGACTTAAAAGCGATGAGCTATTAATAGATAGAGGGTTCGGATTGAACCACTTAGGGTAATCCTAACCTGATTGGATCGAGCAATGCTTATGCAAGTTGCCCAACGATCGATAACCCATGGTCGACCAAGATACCTGGCTAACATTCCCATATTGTCAATCTAGGATTTGTCTTAAACCCAAACCTTAACCTTAACCTTAACCTAGTAGGTATAATTGTCTCCATATTTAATCGATTTAACCTAAATCAGACTTTTAGTCGTGTCTACCCTCGATGAGAACCTTCTCATCAAAAATCATTGTCAACTTATTTATAAATTGCACATAAAAAATATGACTAAAAACAATTAAACTCCCAAATTTTACCAAAGTTCATTTACTTTGATCACTTGATAGAAAGATCTTTTAACACTTGATAATATATAACATTCACATAGTAATTTATGATCAAGTAAATTTGAAATGGGTAGAAAAAAGACATAAAATGAAGTTAAATTCAAGACCTAAATAACTTATAAAACCAGTTGAGCAAATCGTTTAAATATAACTAAAACTTTTTTTTTGCCCATATCAAATTCAATTATTATCATGCAATTACAACATGAATATTACATAAATAAGAAAATGACTAACATTACTGATCGTAGCATGATCCAGGACCAATTGGAGGTTGTCTTGCATACCTATTAGACACAGGAGCAGCGGCAATTCCACGTTTGTTGAGCAAGCATCTGAAGTATTCCAGTCTAGGGAATACATTAGACGATATATTTCCAAAAGTGTTGGTAGCTTCAATTCCATTCCACAAACGCTCTAGAGAAGAAAAAAGAAAGAAAATATTGTATTGAAGGCCCAAAATTATAAGAGGAAGACTTATCAATCGAACTCATTTAACAAAAATTTAAAAGATGTAAAATGTAGTTATTAACACACGGGGAACGATTAACTCCGTTGGTTTAAGGGAATTTATCCACTTCAATTCATCCACAGATATTAGTAGGGTTGTGAAATATCACCCAGATATTATACTCTTCTAATATAGATAAATTTGATTGGAACTATACCTGCAGCAGCTGCAGCACGTGGCCATATGGTTTGTTGAACATCAGAGGTATCTGCAGTTTCACCCCACATGCAAACCTCTCCGCCGATTACTAATTTTTGTTGGGAAGCATCTTGAATTCCTTCAAGTGGATCATAAGTGTAGAAATCTTCCCACTGAATATCTAGATGATCAAGATACCAAAAAGCTTGATTGCTGGCAATGCATCTGAAACCTTTTGCAACAGCATTAACACAAACACCATCTGTCAACCTGAAATGCATTAAAGTACTCAAAAATCAGTAATGACTAATGAGAAATGATACAAGTGTAGACTATATTGAAGACATAAGGAAAAAACCCCACCAATTATGTACAACTGTCTGTGGATTAAGGTTTTCTTTGAAGGAGGTAAAAGTTTCTTCCCTAAAAAAATTCACAATTCATAGAATATAAATTAGAAGTGAAAAATACATGCAACACAAAAAAAGTATTTTGCGCTGGCTCAAGTGAGGCATCTGTATTTTCCAGAAGAATTAACAATTGCGTATAGATAAACCACCAAACCACTGATGTATCATGCAATGTAGATAGGCATTTAATTGATTGATTTGCATTATCAAGGGGAGCAAACCAACATCTGATATATTTAATCGTGCATTAGGGATAGATACGTACCAGTTAACTGGAATCCAATTTTGTGATATTGCTATATCCTGTGCCTTCAATACAAAATATTGGTATGCATCTTTAGCAGTCATGTTGTGATCTTGAAGCCTGAATATATATTCTAAGACTGAGCATAGATACATCAAATACTTATGGTAGCCATACTTGTAATCAAGACATAAACAGCCACATTAATTAATTTAAGTTATACCAAGGGTTTAAAAAGCTGTTTGCAGATTTTGGGCTACTTCAGCTCAAATATTCATTTTATAGTTTTTTTTATTGAAAGCCAGGATTCATTTTACAGTTATTATAATTCTATATTTGTATTCTTTTCTTGTATGCATTTTCAGGTCTATAATTTTTTTAGTTTGGATTAATGCTTTGGATAATTAATTTTAAGAGTTTGAAACAACAATTGAAATTAAATATTTAACAAGTTTACACACACGACATGACTCATGAGTTTTCACCAAATATGATACGAGTGTATATATTATGTGTGCATGTCTGAATTGAGTTTTCAATGAATAGAAAGAATTAAGCTAAACAGCTACACAATGTATAAAACACCAGGAACATTTTATTTCATTCGAATACTCTGTCTTGTAAATCTAAATCTCTAAAATTGATCATTTGTAGAAGAGGGAAAATCCAGGTTTGCTATATTAAAATATATGATGAAAAAACTAAAAAATAAAGCATATACCATCGCTTCACATGTGGAGTTAAGTTCCAACAATCTGCAAAAGAAAATAGACAAAATTTCACCATACAAAATAGACTTATAAACTAATTACAACTTATAAACTAATTACAACTTATAAACTAATTATTGTTTTTATATAATTAATAAGCTAATGGTAGTGAGCTGTTACAATAACCCACTACGTCAATCCAGTCGGCAATATATATACATCCATAATATTATTTGAAATGAAGTTGGAAATACAAAATTATTTTTAATAACATCTAGCATAATGTAATGTGATATAACATAGAAATCTAGATTTCAAATTTTAAGTAACGTAGTAGATAGAATGAAGTTAACTAGAAACATTCTTTTTGAAGTTAACTAGAAACATTCTACAGTATAGATAATACAACACAAATAATTCAAAAACACATGGAAACTGGTCTGGTAGCCATCACAGACCGATATCCATTTAAGATGCAGTCAACCAGAAAAAGATCATTGACTTTATATTCGTTCAAACACCTCTTTCCATGTTAAACCTGTTATATTTACGATAAGGTCCCTATACAGGGTACCTATATCATAAAACCCCAAATATCAAATGCAGGCTAGGGTTAGGGATTTAATTTTATCAAAAAAACACCCGAGTCCGATGTCCAAAATCCGATCCTCAAATCTAACAAAGCTCTGCACAATGCTCGACAACGAAGTACGAACACGAACTTTTAGGCATCGTATTGGAATCCAAATTCCTAACCATCTAGTGACCTAATCCCCAATTCTGACTCAGCTAAAGACTACAAGCTATGATGTCCAAGTCCCTAGCATTATGTCTAAAGGTTGATGTGTCAATAGATTGGACTTCCAAAAGATTAGAGTATTCTTTGCAATCTGTATCTGATTGAGATTTGTGAAGGATGTGATATTAAAGAAGAGGCCCACATCCTTTAGTGCTTTATCATGACAATTTATGAAGGCCTGAGTGTGTGTTGCTTAAGCCTTCTATTTTTTTCATATCATATGAGACAAGAGATGACGCAAAGAAGTGCCCAATGCAAGCCTCAATTACCTCTCCAATCTTAATGCCTTCATGTTTCTTAGGATAGACCTATTCTCTATTATCCACACTGCAGAGTTCAGAGCTTCAGTAATTATTAGTAAAAAATTCCTTGTAGATTTGCAATTGAAGTAGAGGTTGGATCCCCCAAGCCTTAAGTTCTTGAAAATGGTCAAAAATACCCATTTAATTCTCCGTATTAGTACTAAAAATTTGGTGGGCTTCTTATACCAAATACCTTTAGCATGGTGGTCAGGGTGTCTTTTATCGTAAGAAGAATTTCTCAGGGTTATGTGATTGCTTTCACTTGTCAATACATGAGTTAATGATCTCCCTCTAAATATAAGATCTTTCCACATTGCAGAATAAATCCCACGACTAATGTTAATATTTTCTCAGCTTTTGCTTCTGATATTGATGAGAGTTAATTCTCATTGGAACTCACTTGTATTTGGATCAGTCGAAGAGCTTCGGGTGGTCAGCAAATGAGGTCTTCAACTGGAAGCTCATGTACTCGGGAAGCACATTATGTTTGTTGAAGTTTGTATCTTCTCATAATGTAGTCCCAATTCCACAGAAGTCCCATTCCTATTTAAAGACTTAACTAACCTTTTTGAGTGACCTTCCGTTAGGCATAACTGATCTTTTTGAGTGGTCGACGACTTATTATGGCAGAGAGATGAAGTAGGCTTCTCTCAGCAATAGGCCTACTGTTACCATCGACTGCTGTATAGTCGTCAACTACTGGAAAGGTGGTAAACCTGTCTAGTAGACGAATTTTGAGAAAACAACTATCTTGTCCTCCAGTATTTGATAGAGTCTGAAGAGTCCATTCCCACTATTCCACTAATCTGTTTGGCTATTGTTCGCCTATTTAGCTCTATTCCTCACATAGCATTCGGGAAATTGATGATCCATTTCAAATGATTAGTTAAAGCTCTGTACAATCTGCTCTGTTTGAAATCCCCCCTACAGAATTATTCGTTCAGGTGTAATCTTCACCAAAAGATAGTAGCTCAAACAGTAGAACCTTATTTATCCCACTCTTTCCTCTCGTGATCTGACTAAGTCACCAATGACTATCCATCCTATTCCTCGATCTTGATTTCGTAACAATGCTTATAGTATACTAATTTAATGTTAAATCGATGATATCTTAATACCAAAATATCTCAAACTCGTAATCATTTTAAAAGACAAAATTGAATATGAAGATAAAATAACAATGCTAACCTGTATTTACTTCGTCTCCTCCCAAGTGGAATAGCTCAAAGGGAAATATTTTTCTGAAATCTGCAAATCAATAATTTAGAGATAAAGATCCCCCATTAATACTATTTCCAATTTTTAGCGATACTTTCAATAATTAGCATTATATAAAGATCCCAAAAAATGAATTGGTTAGCATTTTCAAATTAATAAAAGCATGTTGATGTATAACAAACCATATCAATATTTTAAAACTACAAATTATTACAAAAGACAGTAAGAATAAAAAGCAAACATATATTTTTCAAAAAGGAACTAGTTGAATATGACCTGACAAGATGCCTGAAATAATTTTAAATGTTAAATTTTTGCTGACATCAAGGGGCTCTCTACAAGTTTTTGAGGGCCAAAGATCAGGATAACCAGCACCCCTGCAGAAGAAGATTAAAAACATATAGTGACATTGATTCTAAACCCATTAGCCAATGGGAATACAAAAGTTTAGAAATAAAGTACAAGATGGTCGTTTGGTAACACATGTATTTCAGTAATTTGACTAATTTCACAGTATTGGAAAAACTATCTCATTGTTTTTTATTTGGAGGTTGGCCAATCAGCATAAACAGTATATGCGGTATTTATATTCTATAAAAATTTGATATGAAAATTTCAGATATATAAAATATCTCTTGTTTAAAATCACGCAATCATCAGATATCAATCAAAATAAGTTTTATGTCCTATATGAATTATGAAGCAAGATGGTCCTGGACTCCTAGTGGAAGGCCCAATGAGTTAGTTTTATATTATTTCCTCAACAACCAAGTATTCCTCAGTCTGCACAAACTCGTTGAAACTTGAAAGCATCGTCAACTCCTGTGATGATTTCTGGCTGAAGTCGGGTCGGAAACCTCAGGTATGAATGTTCGGTCTTATTGGGGATAGGTCATAGGTGCAGCATATTAGAACACATGCACTAACTATAACTTCTTGTTCTGCACTTTGCAGATTCATAGAAAAAAGTAAAACAAACTTCATTCTGAGCGATGAGTGATCTTGTTTATACTTTATAGGTTAACTCAACTACAACAAAAATTGCATGAAAGGTTCAAGGTCGGGAAAGATTTTGATCTAATTAGTATTAATGAGCTTAACTTCAATAGTGAGTGCATGGCAGGAATGAAAGGAGCAGTAGATGAATTTGTTTATGAAGATGTCTTGAAATTGCACAAATTGATAAAGCTGCAGAGGTAATCAGACCACCGATAAAGATCTAGCATTCTACAATACCGCTTGAAGGAATGAATGAACTTAGAAGACTAGAAGTTTCATGTTGCTACTTTTTGTTTGAAATGTTACTGCTTTGTTTTCTATTTTGTTGTTTTTTATAGATGAATAACTTGATGTTTTCATCTATATATTGAATGCCATTAAAAAATATGTAAAAACCCGTGTTATAAACAAGTTAGCCCAAGCATATGCAACCAAGTGATTTATTCTTTTTACATGGATCTACAAAACACTTTCATAATTTGCACAATTTAATGAATCAAATGTGCTCTATTTTTTTGGCAAAATGTTCATAGATGGTTTTCGGTCTTTTTGAAATTTGCAACTAATGATTGTAATGCTTTCATGAAATCCTCCAAGTCTTCAACCCTTTTTGAAGTGATTGTAGATGGTTTTTTATACCTTATTTCCATAACATATTTCAGATAAAGGCAACATACCTATCTTTCCCAAGTCTTCTCGCTATTCCTTAACACTCTATACGGCAAGGAACGAAATAGAAAATATTGTGATCCTACACCTAACCAATTCCCATATACATAAATGGTGATTTCCTTTCCTTTTGTAATCAAAGATTGGTATCTAGGGATCTTCCTAATATAAGATCAACTCAAATGCTTGAATTTATCCATAAACTTTTCTCGACAGTAACGTAATTTTCCACATTATCGGTGTACACGTGCATTTTCAAGTAACTCGGCAATGAAATTTGCGGTCTTTTCAATGTAGGAAGCGTCAAAGAAATACAAGTAGAACGACTCCTCTAAACTATTCACTAAAAAGTTGATGTGAAATGATGCAACCCTCATTTCTCATTTGAGCTTATGTACTTTCCTCATCCCAATGGTATCGCTCATATGTTTCTCCATAAGCTTTCCCCTCAGTCGTTGCACGAATGAAGAAATGTAACCTGTAACCATATCTCCCAATAGCCTCACACGTGACCTGTATTTTGAAAATTAATCCTAAAATTTAGAATTCTAGAAAATAGTAAGCTATATTAACAGCAATGAAGTAGAAATATCAAATATCAACCTGAAATGCAATATTATTGATGGCATTAAAAGAGATCCTGATCGTGTAGATGAAATCAACAACGATATGTCGATATCATCTAGCATTTCCCTCTCTTGCTTCTTCAATGCCTGTTGTCAATGCTGCTCGCACCTCCTATTCATCACATATTAATAAGGGTTCTCTATCTCCACCAAACCAGTTGCAACTCAATTAAGAAAACACCCGCGATTGCGATTTTTTTGGTCATCAATCAGTTTCAGAGTAAGCAACTTCCACGATTGCGATTCTTGCGTCTTGGATTCTTGCGATTGAGACAAAATTGCGATTCTTGAATTCTTCTTTGATTGTGCCTCTAGTCCGATTGATCCGTTATCTATTATAATATCACAAACCCTTCCTTTAATTGTGCCTCTAGTCCTGAATAAATTATTCCTCTGACTTTGCAGCTCTTGTTGAGGTGTGTGGCATATTCTGTGGATGATGCATGACATTCTCTATCCTTCATCTGGAGGTACTTCATCATCATACTCATCATCTGAACTATCTTCCTCCATGGGTGCTTTTCTTTTGTCATCGACTACATGTACACTTTCTCTCTTTGGACAAGTGTTAGATTTATGACCCCATTCACAACATCTGTATCACTTAATATTAGTGTTTCTTTGATCATAGCCTCTATTAATTCTAATATCTTACTGACTTTCAACATTAATTTTTCTCTCTTCAGGTGTTGGCAGTATACCCTTCTTATTGGGTGGGTTGAATCTAATGTTGGATGGGTCTCCAACATTTTTTATAAATTTTTCAGCCCTTCTGTCCAACTGATCAGCCACTCTTATTGTATCCATTAACGAGTACTGTGGTTGCATGATTAATTTTTTTTGATGTTTGCTCTTGAGCCCTTGGACAAACCTTGCTATTAACTGCTCCTCTGTTTCATTCAGATTATTTCTCGAAGACAACCTATGGAATTCTTTAGAATATTCAGCCACACTTCTATTCCCTTGACAGCATTGATGGTATTGAGTGAATATAACGCCCTCGTAATCACTAGGCAAAAATCTCTGTTTTAGCAATTTCTTCAATTTCTGCCAAGTTCGAACTGGTCTCTGGTTGGTCCTTCTTCTGTTTGTAACTGTTTGATCCCATCAGGCAGACGCTAGGCCCTTAAATCTCAAAACCACCAGCTTCACTTGTTGGTCCTCATCAATGTCCATGTAGTCAAAAAATCTTTCTACCTCTATGATCCATTCCAA
Organism: Zostera marina; assembly: GCA_001185155.1. Classification (NCBI taxonomy): domain Eukaryota; kingdom Viridiplantae; phylum Streptophyta; class Magnoliopsida; order Alismatales; family Zosteraceae; genus Zostera; species Zostera marina. The sequence continues at coordinate 375,459 of LFYR01001997.1, forward strand.
AAAAATTTCAATGTGTGTTGTCCCATTGAAAGAAGGTAAATCCATCTTTAATTTATATTGCCTCTGGCCTCTATTAAAATTTTCAGGAGCTTCGTCCCAGTAATTATTTTCGCCTATTTGCTCCCTCCTCATCCTTTGGTAGTGAGGTCACCTTTGAGACGTTTGTTGTGAAGGCATGTTTAACCCTTAATATTCATCTTCATAAAGTTCAGCAAATCGATCATTGTAGTTTTGTCCCCCTCTCTGAAAATTCTGATTTGGTAGGGACCGTAGGGTCACTGGCCGGCGTTGAAATGGTTGCTCCGGAGGGTCATCTCTAGGTGCTCTGTTCCGACGCTGATAGATATGTAGAGGTTTTTCCGGTGGGCGACGCGAGTACACTCCCCCGGGCTGTATTATTCCCTGTCCAAACGTGTCAAATTCTCTTCCAACGATTGGTGGCCGGAAATCGGCGTTCACCGCCGGTTCAGTGGGTTGGATGGCCCTTTTCAGTTCTGAAAATCCGTCACGCATCGCAGCTGTTAGGTCAGCGATGGCTTTGTTCGTGGATTCCCATTCTTCTCTTGTAATGCTCTCATTTGCCATTTTTTTTTTACTATTTCAGTAACACACTATAAATCAAAGTTCTGATAAAAAAGGTACCACAATTACCGAATTCAGATTGTCCAAAAATCACAACGTAAGTCCCTCTGATTTTTCCGAAAAAAATTTACACAACTTTCCACAGCAACTAGATTTACTGATGGTTGCAGACAGATCGCAAGGCAATATTCTCGCAAAACAACCACCTGATGTAAAACAGGAACAGATCGCAAAGACAGATCGTAATATTCTCGCAAAGACAGATCGCAACGCAATCACCTGACGTAGGAGAATATTCTCGCAGATGACAATATTCTCGACCAGATGACAATATTCTCAGAAAACACGAGGCAGAACAGAACGTAACCACAATATTCTCGAACAGAACCACAAAATAAAATTCCATAAATAAAACGTGAAACCACAATGTGAACCCACAACGTGAAACTGCAAGACAGAAGATGGACGGAAATCGCAGAGAATGAGAACGGACAGAGCACGATCAGGAAACAGGTCCGGAACGACAGAGCACAAACGGACAGAGCACGATCAAAGAACCACAACGACTTTGAGAAAGACAGAACAGGTCCAGAAGAACAGGACGACGATCGGAAAATAAACGGATCGGGAAGAACAGCTCCGGAAACGGGAAAGAAACAGATCGCGAGTTGTCCGCTTTTTTTTTCTGCGAAATTTTTTTTTCCTAAATGATCCAGAAACCTCCTTGAAGACGATCAACAACATTGTCTCTGTTACCACCTGATGTAGGAGAGATCTGGATAAAGGAAAGAACGATTGAAGAATGAAGCAAGAACTTCTTCGATCGGAGGATGGGTAGAACTTAGAATCTTCTAAGAATTCTAGGCGTGGATCTAAAATTTAGAAAAAGAAAATAATAGAGAAAAGGTAAGAACAAAAGAGAGGAAATAAAGGTAATACCTTGATTTGATAAATATTCAATAATTGCCGCCTCTCACGCCTGGAGCAAGGGTGGAATTTAACAATGGAACTAGCGACCACAAAGCTATGCTAATCACAATATCTCAAGTGGAAAAAGAAGCTAAGCCGTTTAGGCTATTTAACTCCTGGCTGGAGGATCCTTTGTATGTAGAGATAGTCAAAGCTGGCCTAGCAAAGCAAATACATGGAACTGGGTTGTATAAGTTGCAGCAAAAGCTTAAGGAAGTTAAAATACTTTTTAAGCAATGGGCAGCAGAGAAAGGACACTCGGCGAGGAGGGTAGCTCAGGCAAGGATTAATCTGAATAATTCAGTTGAAGCCTTGGAAAAGGACCCCTTATTTATCCCGCTCCAAGAGGAAAGTGCAAAAATAAAAGGAAGATTAAAAGAGCTTATGGCTAAAGAGGAGGCAGATCTGAAGCAAATGAGTAAGGTTTCATGGCTAAAACTAGGAGACAAAAACAAGAGATTCTTTAGTATCGCCACAAAGTTAAGGAGATTCGAAAATTCAACCTCTAAAATTCTCAATACGGATGGAAGTCAAATCACCTCTAGGGCTCTGTTAGAAGAAAGCAGTGTTAGGTATTTTAAAACTTTGTTCAGTAATTCAACCACCCAACGGCCGACAGTTCTTGTCATTTTTCCTAGAATAGTTTCTGAAGTAATGAATAGGTGATTTCTTCAGGCGCCGTTAGAGGAAGAAGTAAGGTCCACACTGTTCTCTTTTAATTCTGGGAAATCCCCTGGGCCGGATGGTTTTACCTCAGAATTCTTCAAAAAAAATTGGGGAGATCTGAAAGGCCTAGTAATGGAATGTGTAAGGCAATTCTTCAAAGACAAGCCTTTGTTGAAGTCTACTAACCATACTTTCATCACGCTTGTGCCCAAAACAAGCACGGCCTCAGATCATAGTTTCAAATTAGAAAAAGCGCTCACAATTTCCAATTAGCGCTTTTTTAGCTTTAAGCGCTTAAAGCTAAAAAAGCGATAATGGCATTTTCGTAAATATATGCAATTTTTAAGAAAATTGCATATATATCCCTGTATTTTTTTCAAATATATACCCCTGTTATATATATTTATAGGTGTAATATAACATTTATTACAGTAAACATGTAATATTTATAGGTGTAATATAACTTATATTACACGTTTACCAGTAAACATTTATATGTGTCTAATTTGGGAAGACAAACCAACCAGGTGTCTAATTTGGGAAGATACCTGGCCAGACAGGTGCTGGACCATGAGAAATTTCCAGCAGCTATAAAGGAGGAAGAAATTTGTGGTGATACAGAATTATATCACCACATTAAACATTTATATGTGTAATAACATTTATTACACATAGATGAACAACATCAGTTTGCTTCTACTGCAGCTTACAGATCCCTTCTCCTCCTTCCTTCTCCAAGCTTCTATTGCCCGGTGATGGGTAGAAACCCACTAACCCGACCCAACCCGACCCACTCACCCGCTTAAAAAAAGCGATTTGGAAAGCGCTCCTCCAGCAGCGCTTTTTCGCTTTAAGCGTCACCTCAGATATGTATGATTTCAAACCGATTTCATGTGTCAACTTGATTTACAAGCTAATGACAAAAATATTAGCAGATAGGATCAGTAAGGTGCCTCTAGTAAACTCATCTCTCCAAATCAAGCAGCTTTTATTCAAGGTAGGCTCGTCTCAGATAATACCATTCTAGCGGATGAGATGGTTCATGGCTTTGAGAGAAAGAGAACTTCCAAAAGGTGTTGCTTGAGTATAGATCTTAAAAAACTTTTGACACAGTCAGTTAGAAGGCTATAATTGCCACTCTTGAAGCGTATGGATTTTCTCCTATATTCTGCAAATTGATTTGGAATTGCATATCCTCTGAAGGGACTCCAACACCTCCCTTCAAAAGCCAGAGGTGTATTAGGCAGGGTGATCTTTTATCTCCTATTCTATTTGACAATTGACATGGTTATGGACGTGTAGATTGATACAGAGTGAAGTAAAGAACAAAAGGATAGACACTTATCAGGTGAATGGTGCTACTTCTATATCTCACCTCATGTATGCGGATGATGTCCTCATCTTCTCAAAGGCAAATCCAAAATCGCTTAATGCAAAATCGCTTAAACCTTGGGTACTCCGATAAGCAAGTTGGGAGGAATGGTGGAAAGTATTAGAGATAGAAAGCATAAAGACATGTTAGCTGAGGGAATTTGGTCGAAGATGTCGACAAAATTCTCTATTCTCTTGTGGATGGTGAAATGAGATCACCTAAACACATTCAGGAAGTTAAGAAGTTGAAAAATACAAGTACCTCCTGCTTGCTTATTATGCAATCTGGAAGATGAAACTAGGAGTCATCATTTTTTCAACTGTTCTTATTCCAGATCTCTCTTAATTCCGTTGGCTGAGCACCTGAATCTCGTCTTCTGAAAAATAATGAATATTCCAGTTCCCACCCAATCCAGTCCAGATATTAGATTGGGGGATATGACGGAGGCTACGTAAAAAATTACGCACCACTCTCCCCCTTGGGGGCTACTATGGAATACTATTGGGTGCAGACAACATGTTAGTAGGCCTCCTGAGGTAGTCCTTAAGGAGGTCATTAAAGACATCAATCTTTTCTTTGATTCAGAGTAATACAAGAAGAGTTGTTGTCACCCTTTGGAGACATCTATGATGGAAGTATGGAAGACTAACCTCCTGAGGCAGCGTATCTAGTTACTGTATAACTAGGCTACATATCTAATGGGAGAGAGTCAATGAGTTTTTGCTCATTTCTTCTTACTTCTGTTTTTATTTCTATACTCTATGTAAATTGAGCATTGTCTTTATTTTTTTAATGAAATTTTAATTGCTTAAAAAAAAAACCAGTTGCAACTAAGAATGTGTGCTTTATTCCCATCTTCAGGTCATAGTAGCTTTGGAGTCCAATAAATTTGTCTTCTTGGAGAAATCAACCCCTATTTACAAGAATCATTGGGTAATCGATCAGGTTCTGGAGGGCTTATCCAGTCTAAATGTTCCCAAAGGGTTTACACTAAGTAAGTTAAAATATCTGATAGGGTCGGAAAGATTCTCTAATTTGATTCTCTTTTTGAGTTACTCTTAGTTTTTCGTCCAGAACACCTATGCTATAAATCGGGCTACCATGATCAGTCTGGATAGCTTCTAATATGGTCACCCAATTTCTAATTGGGCATTAGAAGTTTAGGACAAATGAGTATGTACTTATCGATATCAATACTACTCTACTGGTCCTTAAATAGTTAAATGTAAGTGCAATGGTTGAATTTCATATGCATATTTTTTGCAAAGGCTAAATTTTCATTTTTCATAAAGAAACAGCTAAAATACTAATGAATACTTATATTATACTATTACTACTATAATTTAAATTCAGAAGATATAGTTATTAGCAAAAGACCGGTAACAAACTAAGAGAGCAAGAGGCTCTTCCTGCCAAAGAAGAATTCTGGAGAGAATTTCCCAATAATTAAACTTGACTTTGAACTTTCTTGGGGTAAATATAACTTTGGTATCTCCCATGATTTTATCTTTGAGAACTGGCACAATGAATTGCTATTTTTACAACTAGATATGAAAAGGGCAAAATGCTATCAAGCATGCTGTAAAAGAAAGAAATTTAGCATTGTAAAAGTAAGGACAAAGGATTGCACATTTGTTACGAAGAACTATAAATGTACAACTGCAATAACTCTATATCTGAGTGTAAAAAAGGTAACTAGATATGAAAAGGGCAAAATACTATATGCATATACTTACCATGATTCCGCATGGCCAGGAACATCAACTTCGGACATAACATTGACACCTAAATTGGAATAAAAAATGGTCTATTAGCATAAAAATGGTTTCAAGGAAATCTTATCTATTTTCTCTGTATCGTATAAAAGTAATGAAACTGAACGAAAAAAAGAAAATTTGAAGTAAAATCGAAAAATCAAACAATCAAATAAATTATTATTATTTTCTTTTAAGTTGATAAGAAATCAAACTTGCCTCTTTTCTTTGCATAGCTTCACGATTAACATGCAAATAAGTAGAAGAAGAAAATTGGTTATATGAAATAAAAAAATTAGGAAATTCAAAAATAACATTCTTGCACAAGTAAAATAAAAAAGAATAATGCAGGAAAACTTCAGCAATATAAGATTAAAGGGGTGGTGGTGGACTCACATCTAATGTACACAGATGATGTGGTCATCTTCGCTAAGGCTACTAAAAGAAGCATGAAGGTGGTGAAAGATGCCTTGGATGAATTTTTTTTATTTACTGAATTACTGGTATGAAGATCAATGCAGAAAAATCTAATATCTTTCTATTTGGTAACTGCAATAATAAAGATGCTATCCTTACACAAACTGAATTCAAGTTTCAAGTTGGGGCAGTTGCCATACAAATACTTGGGCCTGCTACTATCAGGAATAGCCACAAGAACTCAAGAACAAGGTTCAGGATGCGCCACCACCTGAAGCACTTGAGCTTTTGCGCGCAAAAGCGTACCTTTGCGCCAGTGGTATTTTCGTAAATATTTAAAAATAAGAGAAATTCATATATTTTTTATATATCAATCCTAAAATATAGGCATGCCAATAAAATAATCAATTAAATTTTTTAGTTAAAAATATATTAGATAGAAAAATTATTATAATACATATACTTATTAATTATTATAACACCCTATAATTCATTGTTACACTATAATTTATTTAACACATGTACACTTTATTTAGTCCCACATTGATAGAATTCAAAAAGTACAAAGAATACTCTATAACAAGAATTTATTTAACACATGTACACTTTATTTAGTCCCACATTAATAGAATTCAAAAAGTACAAAGAATACTTTATAATTTATTTAACTACACTTTTTTAGTCCCACATCGATAGACTATAAATAAAGATTCATTTTGTCTAAAACAAATATGAAGTCTTAAGAGCGGGAGGAGCTTATATTAAAAATAATATAGCTCTTTTTATGAACCAATATATAAATTTTTGGAATAAAAATTTATAATGTCGTAAAATAAATTTTTTTTGGGTCTTTTTTTAAAATGATGTAGCACATCCATAATGGCACTAGGAAAGAGGCCATTTCCTTTAAATCAAACATGGACCAAAAACCCATTTCCTTTAAAGAAGGCCCATCATTACATGGAGAGTATATATATGGAGGATAGAGGATGGAATTGGCAGTTTTTGATTTATTTGTTAAAGTTGTTATTTCCTGGACAGGTAATAAACCTTCTATCTTCTCTTTCTCTTCTCTTGTATTTTCTGGTGGATTCCAGTGTTTTTTCCCTCATCTTCTGTGGATTCAGAAGATTTATCAAGCACCTGATCTTCACTAAGATCAGCTGCATCAGGTGGTATCAGAGCCAATCTTCTCCTCAGATCAAAAAAAATAATCAAGGGGAAACGATCGGTAGAGTTTGAAGACAGTGTGAGGAAATCT
>LFYR01001997.1:382579-546461 GCA_001185155.1 Zostera marina
AAAAAGGATCAGAACTAGGGCACCCTCAAAACACTGTTCATCGACGAGTACTGTTCACTGTCGGAGTACTGTTCATCGCCGGAACAGTGTTTGCCGGCGAGGTACTGTTCATCGCCAGAACAGTGCAAGATCAAAAAAAAAAGCTTCAACTTCTAGGCTTGAAGCAATCCGATTCTGCAATGGAGGTACGACTTCAACATTCCCGGCAGTACAAGGGCAGTCTCGCTTGGGATTGGGAGAGGATGATTAGGAAGAACGCAGAGCTTGAAGATTTTGTTGACTTCTTGGAAATGGAGTTGGACGAAAAGACCAAGGAGATCAAACTCCTAAAATCTGATCGGCGGTGTTTACGCAAGGAGGTGAAGTTACTTGCAGAGGAAAGGTATGACTTAGAACAAATTATCTCAGATCATGAATCTGCAAAGGTTACACTAAATAACCTTGCACAACGTAATAAGTCTCTTGAAGAAGAATTAACAAAGTCAAGAAATGAGGCGATAGATTATCAAAGAAAATTTCAGGAAAGCTCTGATTCGCTACAGGCATCTGAAGATCTTTCAAGGAAGCTATATGGGGAGATATCTGATTCAGTGCGTGCTGTCTCTATTGCTGGAAAAAAGGTAGCTGTTGCTGAAGCCCGATTATATGATTTGGAGAGGTTACTTCAAAGCAGTAGCAAGATGGAAGACGTGAGCTGTTTTAAAAAACCGGAAGGAAAGATTTCAGTAACCACTGGTGGTAAGCATTTGGCCTATCCGGAAATCAGTATCGAGAAGTTAAATAAAACTGTTGGAATGTGGACAGACAAAACTGTCCAGATTTTTTCAAGGGAAGCTAAAGGGGCTGTTTACTCATTAATTGCTTGCAATGGAAAGTTATTGGTTGCATTCAATCAGAAGATTCAGTTAAATAAAATAGGTCGAGACTCTTTGTATTATGTTGAACCATTAATTGAATCCATAATGGGTGGTTTGGAAGGTCTGATCAATATCTTAGATTCAGACAGTGGATTTGCCTCTTTAGAGATGCAGCTTCATCCAGACCAAGCAGTTATTCGTATGATTCAAGCAAGCAAAGTTTCCACCAGTTCTGTAAAATCAACCAAAGGTGTTCATGGCTTACCTGAATATGAGAGTTGTCGGTCTGGCAATATTTCTGTAAAAGTGTTAGAAGCTGCAACACAAAGACTAACAAGTCTGTGCTCAGTTTTGAATGACATGGAGCCAATATGTGTTCTGATTTCTGAATCATGTATTTATTCTACGGGAGTACATGAGGGACTGCTTTCTTGCCAATTTTAGGAAGAGGCTTCTTATGGTACTGAGAATAGAAAACTGCCTTCAATGCCCTTCTGTTGTAGAATCTCTGATTAGAAGGCATATTAGAACCATTCATCTAGCAGAACAACACATCAGCATGGATTTAACAGAGGGTATTCGAGATATCTTATTGTCTGAAATATTTTTGGGCCCAGTTTCTTCTTTGCAACAAAATGTTAACATTGCAGATCAAAATAGTGGATCTGCGTTAGAATTTTTTTGCAATTGGTACATTGAGAATATCGTAAAAGATACAATTGGTGCTGATGTCTATTTCGCACCCTTTCATAACTGTTTCAAGAGCTCTAAGGCTTTTGAAGGTAATACTGCAGAGGCATTTACTAATATAAGAGAATTGAAAAGCATATTTCGTATTTTTGGTGGCTATGGATTTAATACACTAGATAGAATGGTGAGAAAAAATGTTGCTTCACTTTTAAACTCCATTGAAACTAGTCTACGGTCTAATCATGATGCACTTGAGACAATTTCTGAGAATATTAATTCCTATGGAAAAGTAGAAAGAGAAACAAATTTGAAGCAAATTCTGAACATTGAAACAGTGATTGAATTTTGCATCCAGGTTGGACATGCCTTAACCTTTCGATGCTTGCTGGTAGAATCTGCTAAAGCGATCCTAGAAGAGAAAGCTCCTTTGTTTGTTTCACTGCTTTCTGGAGTTGTGAAGCAGTTAAGTGACGAGATTTCTGAAAAAGATGAAATAAAAAGGCTGAGGACAGTGGCCAATGACATTGCAGTGATAGAGGACCATGATACAGAGTGCATTTATTCAACTATGTCAAAGGTTGGTTTAAGTGATAGTTCCTGGAGTCCATTTCCTTGTTTATGTGCTGCATTTATAGCATCCAATATCTGGAACACGGCTTCTTATGATGTAAACATTAGTGGGTTTAATGATAATATACACTGCTTGGCAAGGTGCATAAGCAGTGTGATTGCTGGAAGTGAGCTCGCTATATTGGAAAGGAATGAACAGGAAAGACGATCCCTTCCCAAAGACCATGTTGGTATCAGCTACTTTACTAATATTTGGATGGACATGAAAGGCTTAATGGCACACAAATATCCAAATGGGAGGGATCATGCTGTTGTTTCTATCACTGAATGGTTGAAGTCGTGGCTGGGCAAAGAATTCAGTAGACCTACTACAATTTTTACAACAGATTGGAGAAGACGTTTTCCACCTGATCCGGGCAGACCTTGATGGTGAGATATTGATGCCACTCATAAGGGACGATTGAACCACTACATCATTCGAGTGGATAGCATCAAGAAAGACAAGCTGAAAATGGAGGAAAAATGTCATCCAGAGCAACAATTGAGGGCAATTGTACTTAAAGAAGGGGTGCCTGATGTAGCACATCCATAATGGCACTAGGAAAGAGGCCATTTCCTTTAAATCAAACATGGACCAAAAACCCATTTCCTTTAAAGAAGGCCCATCATTACATGGAGAGTATATATATGGAGGATAGAGGATGGAATTGGCAGTTTTTGATTTATTTGTTAAAGTTGTTATTTCCTGGACAGGTAATAAACCTTCTATCTTCTCTTTCTCTTCTCTTGTATTTTCTGGTGGATTCCAGTGTTTTTTCCCTCATCTTCTGTGGATTCAGAAGATTTATCAAGCACCTGATCTTCACTAAGATCAGCTGCATCATAAAATAAAAACAAAACCATGTTTTAAGTTATTTAAATAACTTAAAACACCCGGATCCGACCCGGATCCGGCTAAGGGAGATGCGTCTGGCACATCTCCCTTCAAGGTCGCATTCGCACATATGCGCGCGCATCTGGAACCTTGCTCAAGAAGTACTGACCGCGACGATATGATAAAGTGGCTATCCGTTATGTCTGCAAACTCGAAGGCTAAAGGATTATCGTATGCAGGAAAATTAGAATTGCTAAAATGTGGTAGGTATAATGGAAAAATTATTTTTAGGGTGATATCTTGTAAGCTACCAAATAGGACAGTCATGCTCATTCAAAGAGTCTTCTACGGATTTTTATGGGGTTCCTCAAATTAGATTTCATGGTCTCAATGTGCTCGGCCTCTTACTGAAGGCAGACTCGGCCTAAGGCACATAGAGGATTGTTGTAAAGCTTCCAAAATCAGAAGATTCTGGAGAATACCGATAAGGGATGATTCCATATGGTCAAAATAGATGAAAAAAAGATACTTGACAACAACAAGTTGGGACATGGTTCAAAGATACAATGATGATTCACATATCTGGAAAGAAATAATGGATAGCAGATCACAGATTAATAGTTGCATTAATCAAGACCAAAACTCAATATGGCAGTGGTGGGAGCACAAGCCATCTTTTGCATCCGTATGGGAAAGGACTAGAGATAAATTCTTACGTGATAGGTATGCGGAATAAACAAATTTCCCAAGTGTGGATGGAGAATTAGGTGAAATAAGCTACCTATGAAAGTCTATATTAATGAAAGAGATTCTAGTATAGACAAAAATTATGTGCTTGGCAAAAGAGTAGATGATCAGTTATTTTTTAAGTATGCCTATTCTCAACACATATGGAGTGACTGTGGAAAAGATGATTAACATGATTTCAATGAATAGTCACCGCTTTTTAAGAATTTTTCAAGCCTTTAACATTTAACACAATGGTTCCTAAAAAAAATTTTTTGGGCAGTACATTGATAATCGATTAATGTTTCAGATTGTAACATAGCACATCTGGAGAAAGATGTAATAGAATACATGAAAGGAAAAAGATCCATTGGCGCATCATCAGTGACAAGATCCAAAATGATGCCAGAATTATCTTCAATTCTAGCAAATTCAAGGCAAGGATGAGCCACAAGGATGCTCTGCAACTTATTCCTTGGCAAGATAACCTTAGCCTTCCCTAAGTCTAATCGTAGAAGCATAGTTATATAGTTATCCATGTATTTAACTACTATAATCAATGAAAAATCAAAATTTACTGTTGGCAAAAAAAAGAATAACATGAAAAGTTAGTAATAATGTAATATTATAAACTTTTATTGAGTTTATTCAGAAGCTTTAAAATATTTTTCCTTTTCAATGAGTAACTAAAACAAAGAGATGCCTGAAAATAGGGAAATGAACTTGTAGCCCATTGACACTTTCCAATTAGCTATGTATTCTACTATTCTCGTGATATAGATTTATAGTAACTATACGCTGCCTCGGGAGTTAGTCTCTTGAATTGCAAGCATAGTAGTCTAAGAATGTAAAATGCACTCTTATGCATGAGTGTGTCGCCCTTGGGCGTATAGAGGTCGGATCCAGGCAGATCAAATCCATATCCTTTAAAAAAAAATTACGATTCACGTCCAATTTTTTCACTTCACTCCTTTCTATGCTATGACGACCCCAGCTCTGGTGACCTCAGATCTGACCATCTCCAGTCATTTTCGGTAATGGCTATTTTCAGTAATGACCACCTTGAAGTATTTGTACTCTGAACTATATGAAATTATAGTATTTTTACATGTTTATAAAATTACAAAAATGCCACTGTGCCTAAGCACACATATGCCCAAGTACACTGGGTGCTAGTGCACAGTGTACTGGGCCATTTTAAATCTTTTTGACAACATTTCTTTTTGTGACTCTGGTCTGAAAGAGAGACTGATGTCTTTAATTACTACTTTGAGAATAATTTCAGGACTAAGAGTGTGTTTCTTAAGTCTTCTATTCCTCTCTGAGAAATGAGAATATATCTGTTTTAGATCCATTGTACAAGGATGGAATTACTCTTTTCCCAATACTTTTCTACATAGTTTTACATGGTGACTGACTTCATGCGCTAGGCGGGTTAGGCGCATCCAGTTGGATCCGCTTAACCCAAATAGCCATTAAATTCTTATAAAAAAGAGGGAGTTAGGGTTTTAAAATCCTATTCCCTCATTTTTCTCCTATTTCTCCTATTTTCCTCTCTTTTCTCCCAAATTTCCAACCACCTCTTTTTTTTCTCCCACCTCTTTTTCAGGCAGCCTCCACCGGCGACCGGCGAATCCAGGTGGCGGTGACTTCTGGCGAACGTCGCAAGGCGATTTCGGCTAACTCTGGCAAACATTTTAGGCAACTCCTAGGCGACCTAGGCATTCATGCAACCAGATCCATCGCATGAACGTTTGGCCGCATGTAAAAGCTTGTTTTACTACCCTCTTCATACAATCCAAAAAGTGTCGAAGCTTTGATTGGACCAAACTAATGAATAAACGTGTTAATGTGAATAATGAATAAGAAGGGAGATAAAACATTATGTTAGAGGTGGAGAGTGTAAGAAAAATTAAAGATTAATTTCAATTGACAAAAAATATATGAACATCCTTTTAATAAGCTCTCAGTCAAAAATCCTTTATCGATAGTGAGCTGGTCACCATCAGATCCATACCCAATTAGAAGGATTTGGGGATCCAAATAGGGACAATTGATTGGGTGATTGGTCATATCCTAGATAGAATTAATTAGGGTTTCTAATACATTCGTCGAGTAATTTATTCTCTGTTATCCCTCTTTTCTTCTATTTATGTTCTTGCCTCTATAGCAAAGAATAAGACATTGAAAAAGTCAACTGGGCAAGGCCCATGGTTTGCCAAAGCCTAAACTAAAACTTTAAAAATAGAAGAGGAGAGGGAGAAAAAAGAAATCAATTCATTTTTTCTACTAGAGGAGAGTAATATTCTAGAACTCCGCAAAGATCTTTTCAGAAAAAGGGATTTAGAGCAGTCATCATCATGTGGATGACATTGTTTTTCTTTCACTTTATGATTTGGTCACCTTACCATATTACCGAAATGGGATATCAGATTTAGAGCGATCACTCGGTGGATAATTTTCCCTCAAAGTCCACAATCGGATCCAAGCTAGGGATCTAACATCCAATTCATTCCCGACCGAAGACTTTATTGACTATGCCACTATGGTGCCTGAAACCCTCCAGGACCACAAATTATCAGACTTCTTTTAATGTTTTATTCTTCACCAGGCTCGATCCAGACAGTACCTGAGCCGATCTGGCTCGATCGAACTGACAAAACACATTATCCGAAACATAGGAACTGACAAAAAAAATGTATAAAAGAATCTGCAAAACGTACAATATCCTTAAACAATCAGTTATTTTCAGTATTATTTAAATGTCTTACTCAACAATTTCATAAGCATCTTCAACAGTGAACTTCTCCCATTTTGTATAAGATCCTCTCCATAAATGTGGGTATGATGGCACTTCTATGGGAAATGATTCTTCATCAACAATATGCCAATGAAGAACATTCTACTGAATATAAATCCCAGCATCAAAATGCACATGCAAAAAAAAGGAATATCAAACAAAAAGAGATAAGAAATAATGTGAAATGGTTGAGTAAATTATTCAAAATGATTAGAGAATTTAGACTTACAAGTTTAGCATAAGACATAGAGTCAATCACTTGCTTGATTACCTTGACTGGTAAAAAGTGTCTAGAAGTATCTGTAAAAGGCCATACCAATTAGATTCATTGCATTCCCTCTTCATGGAAATCAAACTGATTTTGAAAGCTACAAAAAATCTTATGTAGATAAACTTGCTGCATACCAAGAAGCAAACCGCGGAAGGGAAATTTTGGTTCATCTATAATATACCACGGTGCTTTGTGAATTTCAATGTTTTTTTCCATGAAATTAAATCTACATAATTGACTGAAAGTCTGAAGAAGTAGAAAATTAAATTATAAAGGGAAGAAAGTAAATAAGGGTGGTACCCCCAAGTAAATAATTTTGTATATAGATTTAGAAGTTAAAAAAACTTATAACATTCCAGCAATTTGAAAGAAAACAAAAACATAGAATTTTTCGCATACCTCCATTCCTCGTAATGCTCCATAAACAGTGTTAGCCTATAAAGATAAAAAAAATTAAACAACATAGTTTTAGTATAAGTATAACATATACCCCAAAATCATAGGCCTATGGTAAAAAAATGTAATGACTTCTCAAGTCATTTGATAGGTTACTTTGTTAACAAATGCAAATATCAGTTACAATCATGTTATGAGATCCTAGAATTCTTTAAAGCTTAAGCTTTTGGGTCACTTATCTTAGCACTTTGAGCAATGTGGGATAAGATTCAAGACAATTTAAGTCGTAAATCAAAACATTAAGCATTAGATACAAATCTAAATTCTAAAATGGATGTCAATGAATCATTGCATGTCTCATCAAATCAAATAATCTTGAAATTTCAAAACAAAAAGGTGTACCTCGATATTGACGCCGCCTACAATTGATTCCTCATCTTCGCCTCCCACATACAAAATGTAACTCTCATCCACACCAAATTGAAGCTAACATCCAAAGAACATATACATCACATATTTTTTCAACAGCAAAGAAGACAACCAACCAAAAAGAATAAGAAAAAACAGTTCCCAATTTACTCACCGTCTCATCACCAGAAGCAATCACCAAATTCAAACCAGTAACATCATACACTTCACCTTCATCCGAAACCCTAATGCCGTCCGAACCTTTTCTTCCATTCGCCCTGTACCCAAATATAATTCCTTTATATCTCTCGAACGCCTCTCTGAGAATGTCTGAATTCGCCCCCAGTCCTTTGATGTGGAGAGATAGGTTGGGATCGACGGAGAGTGTGGAGTTCCCGTGTTCGAATTGCTTCGGAAGCGGCCATATGTAAATCGGAGAATCGTCGTTCGATATATGAAGAGTGTTCTGGAGAATCCTTGTGGTTTCGAGGATTGGGATTGCCGAAAAGAACACGAGGACGAGGACCCAAATATCGGAGGGTGCCGGCATTGCCTCAGGCCACCTGGATCGGTAGAGAAGAATGTGGTCGCCGGCTCACCGTAGACCGGAACTGAGATTAAGATGTGTCACTTACCACTACAGCACTACTTGCCTGTCTGCCTGACACCGTAACAGTTTAAACAGAACAAGACGTTAAAGATTGTTTTTGTATGACGTCATAACTACGAAACAATAATTTTTTGTTTTTTGCAAATTTTTGTTCCCCTCAATTTATAAACAAAGATGTGAGGTTTAGATGACAAAAATAAATTAGAAATATATTTTAATGATTCATTGATACTCAAACAATTGTCTTTCCATATTTTGAAGTGGTGAGAATTTAATGTAGCAAAATATTCCGTTGTAATACATATGACGAAAGATATTTTGGCTATATCAATGTTAAAAGTCACATCTGAGTCATCTTTTAGTATTGGAAGACGTGTAGTTCAAAAGTTTAGAAGTACTCTAAACACAAAAGTTGTTGAAGCCTTGTAGTCAAGATTGGATTCGTACAAATACCAGGTAATTTCATATAATTTCAAATTTTATTTTATTTTATTTTATTTTGTAAATAATGACAGAGAAGAAGAAAAAATCAAACTCGGTTATTTCGGACGTAGAAACTATGAGCTCGATTGATCTTGATCACTATAACGATTATATTTTTGATAGTAGTGAAAAAATTGAAGATTAATTAATTTCGATCATTTTTGTTAATTTAATGAAGTATTATCTATTTGTATTTGGACTATTTAATTTTTAACTATTTGAACTATTTACATTTAATTCAGTATTTTAATTGCATTAGTAAATAGTAACATATTAATATTACTGTTTAAAATAAATAAAAAATCAATATTTTGGCCGGGGAGGGGCCATTTACACTGATTCCCTACCCTAGACCCGGTGACCGAGGCACAGGACGGGACGGATCAACCTGCCCTGGAATTATTAAAAAAACTAAAAATTATAAGATACAAATTATAAAAAAATAATTAAAAGAGTAAGTCTAAAATTTAAAATGGGTAAACTTTTTAGTTTTTACTCTAATTTTTAAAAGTAAAAATAAATCTAAAATAGAAAATAAAGTTTAAGGATTAAGACCTAATTTTAAAAATGTAATAAATTCATAATCTTAATAATCTATATCTAATATAATATATTAAAAAAAATTTTTTTTTAAATCTGCGAAATCAGGTTATATTCCGATATTTTGGTGTCCTACACGACGGTCCTTCCCGGGTTTTGCCCTGCTTTCGAGTCCCGTCTCGAAATATAACCAAGGCAACAGGGCAAAAAATTAAAAAACATAGCAGAATACCTGGCCCGAAGTGGTTACCATCTGGACGCAGAACGGAACAACTCGCCTGTTTTCATTTTTCACCATGTTAATTAATAACCTAACATTTTATCATCTTTAAATAACAAAACATTTAAATCAAACATTTTATACCCATTTTACACCCATGGTTGTAATGCAAAAAAAATTCTTACTGAAAAAAATTACAAGTGACGAAGAAACCCGAAATCTATAAATTATATTTTAGGAATCTATAAATTATATTAGAAGCAGCGAACAGAACAAAACAAAATCGAAATCTATAAATTTTGGGAATGAAGAGAGATGGCTAGGGTTTATGTATGTGTTGGGTTTTTTTGTTTTTGTTTTTAACTTTGATTTTATTTTAATATAAACGAACAATTTAAATTTTTTTAAATATGAATGAATGTTAAATTTAGGTTACTTTAGATTATTAAAATGTCACATAGATTAAACAAAATTACCTCGTAAAATCGAGATAATATTAATGTTATGCACATAACACAATATTTTGATAATGTTGGAATTGGATGTAAAAACAAAAAATAATTTGAATACAAAGTTCGATTTGTTGGGATTGATTCTAAAAGAATTTCGTCGCCAAGTATTATTAGAATGAGAGGAGAATAATATTTTTCTGTCAATGTTTCATTTTCTACGACTTTGATCGATATTTTTCCAACATTTTTAAAAACATAAAGAGAAAAATTATCGATTTAAAAAGTCACAACCGTCATGTTATAATGGCGTGGCAAAGTTAGGTCACTCCATTTTGAATTTCCGCCACGATTACTTTTCGAGAAAATTTCATTTCCCACGAAAATGAAGAGTATTAGTAGCAGATTTCTCCTATGAATAACTTTTTTGATGAGAATTTCGACAACATCATTGGTGGTGGTTTTAATGTTAATTTTATTATGATTAGTGACGATTTCGACTATTTCTTCAGTTAAGTCAGGAAATTCTATCAATAGTTTTGTATCACCACTCTACCTCGTTTCATCTGATAAATATGGATGACAACAGCCAAAAACATGTTGATTTTAATAAAACCTTCCATATCCAAACATTATCATGACTACCTGTCGGAGAATCATTTGTTTTTCTTAAATCATAGGTTCCTTTCCATTCACAAATACTGATGGTTTCCCTGGTTTTAAGTATGTTCTTCCACGTAGCAAAATCTGAAAGTGAACATACCAAATTCAGTCCTATTCTTATCTGAATCAAATCCTGCTTAATAAAACCAAAAAATTATTATAAAAAAATGAATCGAGTGTTTGTCATAAAAGTTTATTGACTTGTTCATGTACAAGATGATGAGTTTGTAGGTTCCAGAAGATCGCTTTCATAAATAGCAGGAAGATTTAAATCAAGTGAAAAAGATTTAGAAGAGTGTGCCGATTGTGGTGAGTTTCTAATTAGGTATTGCGTGACTGTCCTGTGTTTTCGCATATGACCACCTAACGCTTGACCTGAGAAGAATTCGATTCCACAAATCCAGCACTTGTGAATTTTTTTCTCCGTAATTTTAAGCTTCTTGTGACTCGTCTGATGATCATTGAAGGCTTGAAATGATGCAACCCTTTTGTTGCGTGTTTTTCTTTTGTACCATTGGATATCTTTTAATTTAGATTCTTTCTTGTTTTCTATAATAGGATTATCTATGATGATCTCATTGCTTGAGAAGATCATCTTATTCTGGACATCTCCTGTCCTTTCCGATAACTTTAACGGTAAATCTTTGTGAAGGAGAAAGAGTCCTTCGATTGCCGACTTCTCATGGTCCGTCCATGTTAACGATGTTGACACAATCTTGTTGGATTTTTCCTGATAAATATTCCTCCTCCATGGATCCATCTCCATCAAGATGGGTGATCTTTATGTTGATTCCTTCAGTGTGCAAAGAAAGCTAATCAGGTTAATAAATGAAATTGCATTAAATGAAAAAATTTATATATACATTGAACTTATTTATATTAATACAAGCCTAACTGATTAACTACTAACAATTCTCTAACTAATCATCCTGAAGCTAAATATCTTGATATTGGGCCTCTAGGTCAGCCTTGTAGAGTCTTTCTTTCTGGGCTTAGACTAGTTGGCTTGGTCCAATATGATCAATCAGATGATGATGGCATTGGTAAGCTTATCAGTAGGGGTGAGAAAGAGGCAGGTCGTGGGTGGGGTACCCTGTCCCGGTATCCGTCCCGTTCTGTTAGAACGGGTTCGGAACATGGCAGGTCAAATACCGTGATCCCCTACTCGAACCCGGCGACCCGCTCTGGAATTATAAAAAATTAAAAAATTTATAAAATGTAAATTAAAAATAATAATTAAAAGAGTAAAACTAAAATTTAAAATGGGTAAACTTTTTACCCTAATTCTTAAAAGTAAAAAAAAATCTAAAATAATCATAAGGTTTAAAAGCTAAGACCTAAGCTTAAAAATGTAATAAATTCATAATCCTAATAATCTATATCTAATACAATATATTAAAAAATTATTTTTTAAAAAAAATGGGTCGAAACCGAGGTGACCCGTCCAGGTTTCCCCTTGCCCCAAGACCCACCCCGAAATATAACCGGAGCAAAGTGGCACGGAAAAAAAAATTGAGAACGGGATAGAACACCTACCCCGAACCCGGTTACTAGGGTGTCAAACGAGCCGAACCGAACTTTTTCTTATAGAACCGGACTTGGCTCGTTAAGGAGTTATCCAGGCTTGGGCTCGCCGAACCTGATTTGACCGAGCTCGGGCTCGTTTTAAGAATTGCTATGTTCTGGCTCGAAAGCTGCGAGCCCGGACTCGAACTTAACCTGTAGATTAAAATAATTAATTTGGAGACGTGGGGGATCGAACCCATGACCTCTCGCATGCTAAACAAAACTTTAACCATTTGTGCTACATCTTCATTTTTCAAAATTTAATATATTTTTATTTTTTTATACTTCTTACCGAACCAATCGATCTTAACGAGCTTGAGCTTTAGGCTCAGGCTTGACTCGTTGGACTCGCGAGCCCAAACTTTACTTGACACCCTACCGATTATCACCGAGGCGAAGAAAGAGGTTGTACCGAGGCGACCTGTCCGGTTCTCACCCCTACTTATTAGTGCCTCTCTATAAAGTCACAAAATAAACGATTGAAGATGTTAGAATGTTGTTGAAGGATGAATATAAAAAAGAAAATATGAAATGTAGTGGTGATTTATGTAGAATAAAAAATAAACCAAATGTGTGGACATTAGTAGTATTGAAACTGAGCAAAAAGTAAGTGTGGTCTCTTCCAGTTGCAAACAGGAACAAGAAAAAAACTCTCTATGACAACTCTTGAAAATTAAAATTTACAAAGAAGACTCAAATTTTATTTTAGCATCTGTTCATGAACATGTTTTTAGATAAAATCCACATGGTTAATTATTGATTTTCTTCTTCTGTGATTGTTCTTTAGATGAGAATTGGTTGCATACGTTTGTTCCTGGACACACGTCTAATCAGGTACGACTCATAATAAATCTAACTGTGGTTTGATTTGAAATCTGCCATAATAAAATATGTGTAAAAAAAAAAAAAATCTTTACTAGGTTTTTTTTATGCGATGCGTAACTGATTTCATATTTCTATAAACCACGTTTATAAAATCATATTCATATTTCATAGGTTGATTTAACATTTAATAAAGATAAGGTCAACGAATGAAGTATTGAATATGGACAAAAACGTAATAATTGTCCGTCACTCCTTTCCCATTAAACCACTAGGGACATTTTACCAAATAAAAAATAATAGGTCAACGTCGAAAATTTTCGCATATTTTCAAATTAGTCCAAAAAATTTTTTATGCCAAAAAGCCACGTGGGAAAATAACCGTTATTTCGAGATTTCCTTCCATTAATGGTCCATCTCGCTTGCCATTCTGTCCGCATACATCCCCCCAGACTCCAGTCTCTACTGCTATTTCTCTAGCGCCAATAGAGATCAATGCCGGAGGAAGTAGAGATGGAGAGTGCGGCGGTGGAAGGAGATGATGCTGTTGAAGAATCGTCGGGGACGAGTGGTCGGGGAGGAATGCGGAGGGTGAAGGTTATACCTCTGCAGCATCCGACGCCGTCGGATGTGCCGTCGTTTGGTTCATCGGTGTCGAGTTTGTGGAGAAAGTGGAGGTCGAAGTTGGAATCGACGACTTCTACGGAGTGGTTGGGGATTTTTCTGCCTTGTTCGGTGTGGATCAAGACGTATAAGTGGAAGAAGTATCTCCGTCTTGATCTAATTTCTGGTATTACCGTCGGTGTCATGCTCATTCCTCAGGTATGTATGGATGGTTTTCTATTGATTTTATTTTATTTTTTCAATTCGCTTCATCATCTGATGATTTCGTTGTTGGGGTTTGGGAAAACCTTTATTCTGTCTGCAACAGTCGATGTCTTATGCAAAATTGGCGGGACTTCATCCTATTTATGGACTTTGTGAGTGCTTATGTGATTTTTCTAGCTACTTTTGCTATTTGGTTCTCATCTCTTAGTAATATATAATAATTACATAATTCAATTGTGTTTTTATTTTTTAACAGATTCAGGGTTTGTTCCCATATTTATGTATGCGATATTTGGTTCCTCGAGACAAGTTGCAATTGGTCCTGTGGCTCTTGTGTCACTCTTGGTTTCCAATGTATTGGAAGAGATTGTTTCTCCCTCAGATGAACTGTATACAAAACTTGCAATTTTATTGGCATTTATGGTTGGTGTCATGGAGTGTACAATGGGATTATTGAGGTTTGGAATCTATTTTATTGGCATTTATGGTTGGTGTCATGGAGTGTACAATGGGATTATTGAGGTTTGGAATCTATTTTGTTTTCCTTTACCAGTTGCTTGCATGTATGTCACTGCATTCACTAGCTTGCATGTATGTCACTGCATTCACTAGCTTGCATGTATGTCACTGCATTCACTAGCTTGCATGTATGTCACTGCTATATAGAAATGATGACCTAACTATTTCATTTTAATACCATTACATTCATTTACACTTTGCTTCAGGCTTGGATGGATCCTCCGCTTCGTAAGCCATTCTGTTATTTCTGGATTCACTACATCGTCAGCTATTATAATTGGGTTGTCTCAGGCCAAATATTTCTTGGGATACGAGGTTGAACGTAGTAATAAGATTATACCTCTTATGCAAAGTATAATTGGTGGTGCTCACAAAGTATGTAATTCTTTTCAAAATATTTTGTTTTTATATCATAATCTGAACACTAAGAGAGAATGTTAATACATATTTTCGTGGTTTTCATTTTAATTCCCATCCATGAACGAAATGATTTTCGTGGTTTTCATTGCCCAAGAAGGAGAAAAGCATGGGTTGCTTGTTTCTTAATAGCTCACTAATAGTTACTATATAACTAGATTACATAGCTAATGGGAGAGAGTCAATGAGCTTCTTTCTCATTTCTTTTTACTTATGTTTTATTTCTATACTCTATTTTTGTAAACTGGGCAGTAGCCTTATTTTTTAATGAAATTTAATTGCTTCAAAAAAAAAAAGGGGAATGAAAATGATTCACACTTGATAAATGAAATAAAATTCTGTAACACATGGAATAAACAAGCAGAAGACAGTAAATTTTTGGATGCATCCTTAGTTCTCATTTCTCAATTATTAGTTTATTGCAATCGATATTTTGTTTGGACTGGAAGTAGAAATTATTGTTAATTCAATGTAATTTATTATGATTCCATCCTATTGCAGTTTAAATGGCCTCCTTTTTTAATGGGTTCTATTATTCTCACAATTCTTCTAGCGATGAAGCACTTGGTATCTCTTCTACTTATCTCTCTTTTACGACGCATTTCAAAAATTAGATGTGAAATTTAGTTTAGGGATCATTTATTATTATTATTGCTAAACTTCCAGGGAAAGTCAATAAGGAGATTGAGGTTTTTAAGAGCAGCGGGACCACTTACAGCAGTTATTCTGGGAATAATTTTTATGAAGATATTTAATCCTTCTTCAATACCTACTGTGAGTATTATTTTCATTGATGCTCTAAAATTTACGATCAAAAGAAATTTTGCCTGTCTTATTTAATTGTTTTAAATTTTAATTTTAAAATATACAATAAGTGATGTAGAATATAATAGGTGTAATTGAGCAATCGGGTGGTTCTTTACCCGAACTCTCTCGATTACCCTCTCTGGAAAAGCGCTCCTCCAAGAGAGCTTTAGTGCGCTTAAAACGACGCTTTTAAAACTATGGTAGTGGTTAATATGGAGATAGAATACTTGGTAGTGGTTACATTGTGAAGATAGTCTATGCAAGGGTATTAACTTAAATTTTACTAAAAAGAACTCAAGTTGATTGGGTTCTTCTCAGCCAAATAATAGTCAAATGTTGTTCTGAACGGGAACAAGCGATGAAACGAAATTGAAATCCTCTAATAGTCTGATGTAGAAAGGTCTGAAATCTACAAGATAACAAGAAAAGTGAGAAAATAAGAATATCTCAAATGGGAATTAACTGCTTTCTGTTTTCTTCTACAATCTGATTTATACTCACATCGGTCAAGAGTGGAATTCCATGACATGAGAGTTGCATACAGAATTAAAGGTAGCTGACACATGTTTGCACAAGGTTAAGCATGTGACTTTTTTTGCAAACAGTCAAGGTAGTACCTTGAAATTACAAAGTGGAAAAGAAATTTCTCACTACATCGACATTCTCCTATGTGTCTAAGTGTCTAACACTCTTAGTGATCTAATAACTAAGAGTTGAGCCTCAAGATTTTAGTTTCTCAAACTTGCATAATATTCTTCTCCATTTGTAAACCACAACCTTTCTTAAAAAGCTCAGATGTAAAGGAAAGGATGGAGTTCTTGATGATTTCCATGAACAATGCCTCAGGAGGCCTGAGAGATGCTGTCGTAATCTTCTTTTCCTCTCAGATCAG
This sequence comes from Zostera marina, assembly GCA_001185155.1. NCBI lineage: Eukaryota > Viridiplantae > Streptophyta > Magnoliopsida > Alismatales > Zosteraceae > Zostera > Zostera marina. Next base: position 398,988 of record LFYR01001997.1, read on the forward strand.
ATGCGCCTAGTGAGTCCTCTACTTGTGTTCCAATGAAGGTGCATGATGTGTCAATTTCTGGCAAGCTTCAATTACATCTCCCAGTCTGATGTTTGGGGTGGGTAAGGGTTGGGACTTGGGGCTGTTAACAGTTGAAAATTTTAGTGCCAAGATGTTCTACATCAATAAGTCATTTCCTGGTATGTTAATTTCATATCATAGTAAATTTGTGTCCTCAAGTATAGAGTTTTTGGGTATTATAACAAGCTAAATCCTAAAGACATGCAATTAAAATGTATTATTTATATCAGGAAAATTATTTTTCTGGTAAGTTGATGATTGCAGCCATCTATGGGAAAAATCAGAGGGGGGATAGAATGCCCCTCTTGTTGGAACTCCAACATCTAGGTAACCCTCCCACAGTCCTCCCATGGATAGCCCTAGGAGATTTCAATGAAATCAGATCCCCTGAGGAAAGAAGCAAGGGCACCTACAATCATGGAGGACCCTCAGAGTTCATAGAGGCCACAAATCAAGCTCAATTCCTAGAGATCCTATCAATAGGTGGAGACTTCACCTGGACCAACAACTCAACTGGTGAAGATTTCATACAATCCAAACTGGATAGGGCCTTTACCAATCAAGCATGGATAGACTGCTGGCCTGATACTAGACTGGAATTCTTCAATGGCACCAGTGACCATAAAGGGATGATAATCACTTTCTCCCAGGTGGAAAAAGGAAACCTTCCTTTCAGACTATTTAATTCTTGGCTAGAAGACCCAGACTATCTAAAACTAGTCAGAGAAGGTCTGAGCTCTGATGTTCAAGGCACTGGACTTTATAAAATGCAAGTTAAACTTAAGAGGGTCAAAGAAATGACTAAACAATGGCTTGGTAGGAAAGGGTAGCTTCCAAAAGAAACTCTCAACTGCAAAAGAAGAACTGGAAAAGGCTATGCAATCTCTAGAATCCTCACCAACATCTCTGCCAATGCAAACAGACTTCATTAGGAAAAGGAAGGATCTAAGAACATTGTTTGAAAAAGAAGAAGTTGATATCAAACAGAGGAGCAAAACTCAATGGCTAAAATTAGGGGACTTAAACACAAGGTTTTTTAGCATAGCTACCAAGATCAGAAGAGCCAAAAACTCCACATTGAAAGTCTTGAACATGGATGGGTCCAGGAACCTAACTAGATCCCAACTAGAGTCTAGTAGTATGGACTATTTAAAAAATCTGTTCAGCTCACACACTAACCCCTACCTACCTTCCCAGTGATCTTCCCAAAACTGGTCTCCCCTTTAATGAATACTTGGCTCACCCAAATTCCCTCTGAAGAAGAGGTTAGGGCTACTTTCTTTTTCTTCCAATCAGGAAAATCCCCTGGCCCTGATGGCTTCACCTCAGAGTTCTTTAAGAAACTTTGTCCTGAAACCAAAGCAACTGTGCTACAATGTGTAAAGCAATTCTCTTTAACATGGTAATGGATATACTAACTAGAGTACTAGACTAATTGAAAAGGAGGTAAAAGAAAGAAAATATGACTCATATACAGTCAATGGAGCGACATCCGTAACTCACTTAATGTATGCAAATGATATCTTGCTCTTCTCTAAAGCCAATCCCAAATCTCTAAAGGTCGTCAAAAGCATACTAGAGACATTCTCAACCTTCACAGGCCTAATGATCAACCCTCAAAAAAGTTCTATCACCTTCTCCAAGATATATGAAGGCTCCATAAAACTTCAACAGATCCTTGATTTCCCAGTTTCTAAACTCCCCATAGTTTATCTAGGCCTCCCCATAACAAGGAAGAAGAAATCATACAACCGATGTTGGAAGCTAATACAACTCATAGAAGGCTTGCTAGCTAAATGGAGTGGTAAATGCCTCTCCTATGGAGGTAGAATCCAGCTAGTAAACTAGAGACTAGCTGGAAAATACACATATTGGGCCCAAGGCATCGGCCTACCTTCCTCTGTCCACAAAAAAGTTCAAAGGTTGGCCTATCAGTGTATTTGGGATGGAAGGAGAGGGATACCATGGTCATTAATGATTCTACCTAAGGAGGAGGGAGGATTAGGGGTTAGAAACTTCCAAATGATAGCCTCTGCTGCCCCTATTAAAAAAGCGGTAAGCAATCTATATTTGCACAATGGATCCAGAGAAAATACACCAAAGGCATGACTCTCAATAACACTCCATTGACTCTGCCCAATGGAAAGAAATTTTAGATTCCAAAGGGAAAATCAACCAATGCCTAGAGTGCAGGGCCGGAAATTCTCTAATTTGGAAAATTGAAAATGGAAAACAGAACTTAGGAACCATCATTGAAGCCTTAAGAATCAAGGCCCCAAAGGATCCTCTAGCCAAAGGCATATGGTCTCATATGCCGACAAAATTCTCAGTAATGTTGTGGAGTATCAAGAATAAACAAATCAAAACTCTACAGATGCTCGACGCATGGGGCCAGGGAATCGAGACCATCAACCATCTATTTTTTAATTGCCCCTATACTAGAAAACTTCTTCTACAACTCTCTGAATATCTCAACCAGGCCCTCTGGAAAATATCAAACTCCCCCATCTCAACCCTCACACATCCAGATATTAGAATTGGAGATGTAATAGAATCATGTCAAAAACTGACACACCAGGCTCCTCCATGGGGCCTACATTGGAATGCTATTGGTTGCCTCACATGACACATTTGGTCTAAAAGAAACAGAAGGCTCCACCAACATCCTCTCAGACCCCCAGAAGTCATTCTAGATGATATAGTAAAGGACTGCAGAATATCTTTTAGAGCTGATATCTTTAAGAAAGAATGTGGTTCACAATTGGAAAGGACTACTATGCAGGTTTGGGAGACAACCCTCCTGAGGCCAAATTCTTAGTTAGAACACTAGGAAGGATAGTTACATAGGAGAAGGTCGATATAGTGGAAATCACAATATTAACCCCACCGCATTTTTATTTTCCTATTCAATTGTATTTCAGGGCATTGCCCTTCATTATCTTTAATGAAAACTTTTAATATTTGCAAAAAACAAAAAATATTTTTCTCTACTTTAAAAGAATCATTCTTTCTCATCAATTTCTCTCAATTCTCATAATGTTGCTGTACCACATAAGTTGTTGTATAGACTAGAGTATGCACAACAAAATGATTATTTTTGTTCAAAATTCTCTAAATTTCATTCCGTCATTGGAATATTGGATTAGTGGCCAGTAATACTATGATGGGTAGCTAAATATCCTTTCAAGTAGGGTGATATCCAATATAAATTCCAAATAAAACGATTAACAAAGGATTCTCGCAATTCATCATGTCATTCATGAAGATTGAATTTTCTTTACAAGTTCAATCTATGAGTTGCAGTGGAATGATTTAATTTTGTTTCAGTCGAGGAGTGTGTCTAGCATGTGTGGCGGTGTGGGGATGGTCATTTCTCTAGGTGAATGCAAGGTTTAAAAACCGGTTAACCGGTAACCGGTACTGACTGACTGGTTATTCGGTTAGGTCGGACTGGTCGGTTAACCATTAGGGGTATTTTGGTAAAAAAAAATTAAACATAAAATCCCTGTTATATATCAATTTATATAAAAATCCATGTTAATTTTCCATAGTTATACATTAGTCTATATAAATTTTCCTGTTTAAAATAGTAATAGAAATTCAAAAAAGCAATAGAAATGTAATATGGGAACTCAAACATAGTAGCAAACAATGTAATAGTTTTTAAAATAAATAACCGAAATCATCCTTAAAATTTTAAAAATGGGTCGGGTCCGGGCAGACCGAACCCGTTGACCCGCTGACTCATCAACAACTAACCAGTTACCGGTTTTCTGTTTTCTACCAGTCAGCCGGTTAACTACCGGTTTTTAAACCTTGGGTGAATGTTCTCATTATTTCTTAAAGCATGAAATTCAACAAACATTCTAATTTTATATAACATCATGGATATTTTTCCATGATGATATTTTTCTTATTTTTATGCTATCATATAGGTTACAGGTAATCCGCATGCTGCAAATTTTTTCTACATTAATTTGATTAGGTTGTTGAAGAATCATAAATTTTCAGTGACATGTTATTTTATAAGAATGGCATGAGCATTGAGATTTGAAATAAAATCTAATGATGGGCTATTTTGATGAAGTGCATTCAGCTTTTCCCTTGTACATGTTTAAAAACAGCACACTGTGTCAAGTTTTCTCATCAATCATCTCATGAGATTTGGATTGTTTAGGTTGGGAAAATACCTCAAGGCCTTCCAAACTTCTCCTCTCCTGTGTTATTTGGTCATGTGAAATCTCTGATTCCAACAGCATTCCTCATTACTGGTGTAGCCATATTGGTATGTAATATATTTATTGTTGATGTACTTTTGTGATAGGTTTTTCATCCTTATTTTCAAGTTTCTTATATAATAGCATTTGAAATTCAGGAATCTGTTGGAATTGCTAAGGCATTAGCTGCTAAAAATGGATACGAATTGAACTCAAATCAAGAGGTAAGAGAAATTAAGCGTAAAATTATGATGCTATTCAATGGCTTAAAGTTATATTAAATTATTCAAAGTTTTACAAAATAAATCGTCTTTGTGATTGATGATTTACCATTCATATTGTTTTGACCATTATTGCTCTTCTGAAGCTATTTGGTCTTGGAATAGCAAATGTTTGTGGATCATTTTTCTCTTCATATCCCTCGACAGGTAACATTGATAAATGTCTTAATGTCAAGCATGACTTATGAAAATTGATCCTTGAAATAATTTCTGATCGATATTTCTTTCTAACATGTACAGGTTCTTTTTCTAGATCTGCTGTTAATCATGAAAGTGGGGCAAAAACGGGATTATCTGGTATTACAATGGGAATCATTATCACATGTACACTTTTATTTTTGACACCAATTTTTGAAGGAATACCTCAGGTACTTTAATAAATAAATTCCATGTAAATACTAAATTTCTATTTGAAGTTCCAACATTCAAAATTCTCTATCCATTTTAATGCATAGTTTTCTTTACATGATGTTGAAATTCTCTTGAACCCTGAACGTTTTACCTCTCTTGTGAAAATAATCTGCTGATTCATCCTTTCTAAATTTACAGTGTGTATTGGCTGCTATCGTAGTTTCTGCTGTAACTGGATTGGTAAGTTGCCTCAATATCTACTATTAAGTATTGATAGTTATACTTGAAAACGAAAAATATAATGGGTAATTTTTTATATATATTGGAATACTTGATGTTCAATGACTTCATAACCTTATGACAGTAATTTTGGGTTCTTTAATTCAAGGTTGATTACAGTGAAGCTTGGTTTTTGTGGCGTGTAAACAAGAAAGATTTTCTTCTTTGGACTATCACAAGCATTACCACATTATTTCTTGGTATTGAAATTGGAGTTCTTATTGGGGTAACTGTTCAAATGCTGTAGACATTTATAATTCAAATTTCTAAGTCATAACGTCCCTATTCTTTACAAATTATAACAAATTTAATTGTTGGAATTTAACTATATAAATCCTACTGAACAAGGTTCGTGATATTAGTAGATAACTGGCAAACTGGGTACTATGTACGATGCTGTATTTGAAAGAAAGTAGAGTGATAGAAGGTTGGAATCCCATGAGTTTAGTGTGGTCTTCTCGATCTTAGTTTGATTGAGTTTCTTGTGGGAAGATGTTAGAAATTAGAATTAATTGCGTTAAGATTAATTGCAAGGAGTTCATTGCAATTATTTCAATGTCCAATTTATTAATTACTAAGGGAGGCATAAGAATTAGTGGAGAATATTCCTCATGGGGCATGGGCCCAATTTTCATTAGGTTGGAGAGAATCATATTAGTTGTCTAGGGCTCAATTCCCGATGCAACTAATTTTATAAATACTTAATCTTTTCCTGTTTTTAATTACTACATTTTATTCTTTTATCACTAAGAGTAAGGAGAAGCTCAATCACCCATGGGGGGTAGGCAAGGACGAACTTCGTTAACAAAATATTCATATTATTCAAATTCTTTCTTTAAACCTCTCCAAAATTCCTTTTAGAAGAAACCTAGAGAGTTGTCATTTATTGTGAGGGAAAGCTAGCTCTTATGCTCTACAAGATCTAAGGAGATTGTTCTATTTGAAAAATAACAACATTAGCTTTGACACCAATCTCTCATTTGGAGATTATTCCTTATCACCTTATCCCAATTGAACATGTTAAGTACCTTTTTTATCCAATCTTAGATAATCATTCTTCATGCCTATTTTCATGCCCAAAATCTGTTTTGCAGCACCAAGATCCTTCATTTCAAACTTTTTTGACAGTTGTTTCTTCAGAAATTTAATATTCTGTATCTTTTCTTCTGCAATCAGCATATCATCTACATATATCACCAATGTAATGTAGTTTCCTGCTCTTGAGTTCTTCTTGTAGCCTGAGCTACCCTCCGGTGACCACTGCGAGTTCATCTTAGGCCTGAACTGTGTTCCCTCTCAAGGCTGACCTTGAGTGGAGGCCTCTCAAGGTGTTGGTACTTGGAAGGCTGAGAGCAGACAAACTTGGGAGTGTTAAGTGCTCCCTCCCTTGGGAGCAACGGTCGTTCAAGGTGGTTATACTTGAGGAGACGAGATTCTTTTTGGATACTATCCCCCTAGCCGCTTAATGGTGTGTACAACAATGTTAAGCCTTGATATTTCGTTTACTGCACTTGCTGAGAAATAGAAAAGAGGTTTTCCTGACAAGGGAGGTTGAAAATACCTTGGATTTGTTAAGCCTGAAATAAGGTTTGGCTTGAAGCATGCTCTCATCTTTGAGGGTGATATCATCCTACTCAAAAGACCCACCTGGAGCTTTCACTTAGAGTGTTTGGAGCAAGGTTTTTGATTTGTCGCATATGCGCGCATATGCGAGCGCATATGCGACCAGGCGGTGACCCCCCATCGCATATTTGGGGGGTCGCATATTTTTGGGTTTAGCCGGATCCGGGTCGGATCAGGATAAACCCGATCCGTTAACCCTATTAAATTAAAAAACTTTAATAGAATTGTATTGTTCTATTAAAACTTAAGGACCTTACTAAGTGTTTGCATTACACTTGTACTTTGATGTTTGAAAGTTGAAACTAATAGTTTTGTTGTTTTGTATGTTTCTTTAAGTTTTTGTGATTTTAAGAGTTTAAGTATCATTAGTCACTATATTATTTCATTTATGATTTTTATTATGACTTATAATATCAGGGATTTATTTAAAATATGGAAAATACAGGGGGTATATTGAAAATAAAATAAAAATAATAATAAAAATAACATGTCGCATATTTGACCGCATATGCGACCAGGCGGTCGCATATGCGGTAGGCGGTCCCAGGCATCGCCTGGTCGCCTGGCCGCGTCAAAAAGCTTGGTTTGGAGTCAAGCCTTCATTGAAGAGGTTGCATTGTTTTATTAAATTTGAGTGGGATCAGAGCTGATTTTGAGGTGAGCTGTTTAGTGTTCTATCACATGTAATTTTATACTTTTATAAGGTATTTTTAATTTTCTATAGGTTTTATATGTATTTTTACTGTAAATTACTAAAATACCCCTAGTGTTTTAAATGCACTTAACGCTCTCAAAGCGAAAAAGCTTTTCCTGAAAAGTGGAAACACTTTTTACTTTTTTGAACTATGATTAGATAAGTACTATAATATCGATAAACCTTATCTTCGATAAACTCTATCCTAGATAAGATATAAGTTATCTTAGCAAGTAAGTTATCCATCAAGATGAAGTTATATACTTATATCTTTATCCATTATATTTACCATGGGTCAATTACCATGTATCAGTCCACAATATACTTTATATATTACTTATATTAATGATAATTTATTATCATTATTAGCAACAAATGTTATTTCCGATAAATCTGGCGATAGAAATTGTTGACAAACAATTATGTTTTTATCTAAAATATGTGTTATTTTAGTATATCAGGAACTTCTTGTAAATTATTTGCACACTGCATCGGTTACCGTTTTAAATTTCTATAAATTTTCTCTTCGACGTAGATCAAATAGACCTAGTTTTTATCTTGATACCATATACCTTTGAACTATATCGATATTTAAAATTTCAAATAAGGTTAATGTAAACTTCATGTATTGCAGGTTGGCTTCTCACTTGCATTTGTCATCCAAGAATCAGCAAATCCTCATATGGGTAAGTATGTTTTAGCAAAATGTCAATTTATTTGCCAACTTGATTGTCCTTAAGAGAGTATTTTATTATCACAAAACTCATAAAAGGTTAAAAACATACACTTTCTTAAGGGAACATGTCTCTGCAAATTGCAAAGCAAATTGAAGGATGTAAAAAGACTGCACAAGGATTGGGCAGTTGATAAAGGGCATTCGGCGAAGTTATTTCCTTAGAGAATAATCCTTTTTCCGTTCCATCGCAAACACAAAATTTTAACATTAGGAAGAAGCTAAAGAAACTTATAATAAGAGAAGAGGCAGATGTTAAACATAGGAGCTAAATCTCTTGGCTTAAACTGGGAGATACAAACTCTAAAAGTTTTAGTATAGCAACTAAACACTTGGAGAGGTGAATCTGATGGTCTGCGCTTATACACTTGCGGGTGCGCCTCATTCATCAGTTCCTGGTTCCACATTCCTTCCACCATATCTGGAGGATCAGTGCGATCTGGTTCCACATTCATCAGTTCCCAGTGGATCTGGAGGATCCGTGCGAGGACCAACAGTTCTTCGCAGATCCTGAAAACCATTTCGCATTACATTAGCGAGATCTGTGATGACCTTGTTGGGGTTCTACCATTTTTCACGCGTAACATTCTCAGACATGGCTACTGATTTTCAAACCTATCTCTTATACCAGCTGATGTTGCCAAATATCTAAGAACAGTCCAAGAACTATTTCCTCCTTCTCTAAACAAGATCAAGTGTCAAAGGTCTTGATCCACCATATTTATACTTCCAATCTATGATACCTTAGCACGAATATCGAAATAACAACCTCCCTTCTCTTTCTTGGTCCACCATATTTACATTCACATCATACACATGATATATCAAAGGGTCCTCCTTATCAATCACAGCATTAGAAACCAACCCTCTCTGGACCAAAACTCCATAGATTCCCATTTCTGGAAATATGTAATGGGGGATAGCCCAAAGGCAGGGCCACTAATTGAGTGTGGACTAAATTATACAGTCCAATGGAAAAATGGAACTCCAAACCAAAAATTGGCAAATATAGCTGAGGAACTTAGGGATAAGGCCATAAAGACAACCTAGCAGAAGGAATTTGGTCCAACAAGCCTACAAAATTCTCAATCCTCCTATGGAGAATAAAATTGGGCCACATCAACACTTTCACGGTTTCACCAGACTCGATGGATGGAGCATGCCCATCTAGGCCACCTGCATACTATGCAAGACTAAAAATGAAATAAGAGGGCACCTTTTTTTACTGACCATACTTTAGAGCCATCCTCCTACCCCTAGTAGAAAAATTAAACAATGCTCTCTGGAAAATCCTTGGATTGTAGAGCCAATTATACTGTGGTATGGAGAGCAGAGACTCAATTTAATAAATTAAGTAGAAATTGTGAGATGATTAGGAATAGAAGCCACATAAACTAACTTGCAAATGGTATATGGTCTCATATGCCAACCAAATTTTCAATCTTCCTCTGAAGAATAGGTATATCGTCTCATATACCAGCAAATGGTGTATGGTCTCATACTACCACTGTAATAACCTGAATTTTCTTAATTTAAATAGATTTATTCCCAAAGTTAATTAAACAAACAATCAAGATCCATATGTCCGAATGGGCGTACACAACAAAATCAAAGTACTAGCGGAAACCAAATAGACTCTTTATTTAACTAATATCCTAGGATCCCATTCATGTGTGAAACCCTCTGTCCAGTCCATTCCAAGCCGTCCCTTATTCTGCAATAAAATATCATTTACATGGGTAAGTTTAAAAACTTAGTACGTGAATATATAATAAATCTCATAGTTCATGAATTTCTTTTAGGGCATATCAGCCCTCCTTGGTTACCAATAGAGGTTCTTATGAACCCTCCCTTTTTCCTTTACATGGGTCATCGAGTAAACCCTCGCCATGCCGTCAAACCCCGTCGGGTCATGTAGCCTCGTCAGGCCCGTTAAGTTCCTTTCATTTCATGTGTCGTCAAATCCCTAAGGATCCGTAAATTTCGTATGATTGGGCATTACTAAAGAGAGATTGAGTGATCCACTCAATCCAATCTTGGTCCGTAACCTTGGTGGATCTTCAGTGAATAGAGAGGAGGTTAGATTGAGTGTTACCCCGGGGACTTGCTCGATCTTCTCCTTTCGTCGTTCACCCCTAAATCCTTAACTTCAAGGTTTGGGTTCCTTTAGGATTTAACTCGATGGTGGATGGGAATAATTCAGGTCGAGTGCCATTCCAAGAACCGGCTCGACCCGCCCCTTTTGTTGTCCATTCCTAAATTCATCCGAATTTAGGGTTAGGGTTCTTTAGGTTTTATTGATTTTCCTTTTACCCTTTTCGTTATTAGATCCAAAGAAAACTCAAAATTGAAATAAAACCCGAAATGTCATTTAAATTCTCGAGAAATGAAACGGTTTGCATTAGTAAAAATCAAACTTTTAAATCAACTAAGTTTGAGTTTAATTTACCTCTCGTTCGTTTAACTCAACCTTTGAAAACAAAACGCAGACCTTTAAATTTACTTGACCACCACCCTGGAATAAGCGGTAGGTCTATAGAGTTGAAGCTTAACCTCAAATAACCAACCCAATTATTTAGACCCATCTCTTGATTTTATTGGTTAAAATCGACCATGTGGGTGTCCATTTGGGTGTCTAAGGCTTAAGCATAAACTTCTAGCCCTAGGGCAGCGCAAATCCTGAACTTGGAGACCTTGTGGAGCCCAGTCCACGATTATAGTCCCGTGTTCATAAGGATTTTTGCTGTCCAGTAAATAATTTAAAGAACAAAAATCAGAAACCACAACTCAAGAGATGGCAAAAACCTAAAATATCGCTTAAACCACAAGGACAAGAAGTTCATTTCTTCTGTTACCTAGCAGAACTACTGAAATATCAAACAGAAAATCAGAAGACAGAAAATAAAAAAACCAGAAAACAGAAAAACAGGAACAGAAAAACAGAAAAACAAACAGAAGAAAACTTTAACTTCCCTTGAACCAAAAAATAACAATCGAACAACAACTTTGTTGTACGAAACAAGGCCTCTAATCTCCCAATGGAGATACAATCCGTAAACCAAAAATCATTCATATTCTTACATCATTTCATTTCATTTCTAATAACAATACTTCATACTAAAATATTCTAGTAGAAGGATTGAATATATTCACGTACCTTGATCTCCTCTTAGTGTTTTCTCCTAACACTTGCAAGCCCTAGCCGAGTCCTTCCCTTCCTCTTCCTTCAAATTTCCGTCCCCCCTTTTCTATTTTTAACACCTCCTATTTAAAGATTTAACTTTATCCTCAATTTCGTCCAAATCTTTCCTTTATTTCTTCCTCAATCAATTAAAAATATTCTCTTTAATTGATTCCTTTGACCCATTTGCCCCTATTTTAAAAATGTTTCCTTCCTTTAATTTGACTAATTTAACCTTAATTTGAAATTAATTAAGAATATTCTTTTGACCTTATTGCCTTTATATTTAAAAAAAAACGTTTTCTTAATCTAATTGACTAATTTACCCTTACATTTAAATCTTATTTATTTTCTTATTTAATTAAACCATTTAGATTCAGCCCAATTCGAAAAGGCCCACTAGATTTTATTTACTTAAGTTCAGCCCCACTTAGGCCTCACCCATACTTGACTAACCTAATTACTTATTAAATTTAATTAGGCCTAGCCTAATTGACCTTAACCCAATCGGTTAGGCTGAGTTGCTCTAGTTCTGCCTATTTTAGCTAAAATTTCCCAATTTTTCTCCTGTAATTAGGGTTTTCTTTTACTATTAAGACCCCTAATTTTTCCAGAATATTACAACCACACCCTGAGAGCCATGAGTGTTCCCTTTCTCCGGTGATAACCGGAATCCCACCTTTCCAAGGCTAGTGGTGCTCCGCCTCATCTCTTTGAGGTGAGACCTATCAAGTAGGCGGGACTTGCTAGGGAAGATCTCACTAGTTTTTCATGCTCCCCTGATTGAGAGTCTCTTTATACTCTCCGACAACCACCTAAAATTCACGAACTTCACCGGTAGTTCCGACCACCTCTCCTGGTGAGTTGTTTATCCCATCAAGTTGGTATACTTGAAGGGATAAAATTCCGGTGAACTCCTACCTTGCCTTTTTTAGTGATCTCTTCATGGATAATTTTTTCGAAACCCTTGCTGGGAAGTGGGTTAAAATCTCATCGAAGATTGATGATGCCAAAACATTGAATTTCGATGATTTTGAGCTCAGGTTTGGGATAAAACATGCGATGATATTTGAAGATAAGATCCTCCCTTCAAAGGAAGGGCTATCACTTTCAGCGAGGATGGATCATTGGTGAAAGCCCCTCTCCTCTTCGGCTTCACTGTTTCTTTAAGCTTTGATCATTATGGTATCTGAGGAAATGAACTTATCGATGCCACACATACCTCTGGAAAAAGAGGTCAGAGAGACTCTTATCTCACTGGCCCTGATGGCTTTACTGTCTCATTTTTTCAGAAATTCTGATCTGAACTACCTATGAGTTGGCTGACTTTAGGCCTATCTCATGTGTGAATCTGATATATAAGCTCCTCTCCAAGACTCTGGCCAACAGGATGAATGAGGTTGCCAACTTGTTGGTCTCACCACACCAAACAACTTTTATGAAGGAGAAGGTCATCTCTGATAATACCCTACTGGCTGAGGAAATACTCCAAGGTTTTGGGACGGTAAGATCCCCCAAAAGATGCATGCTGGGTGTAGACCTTAGAAAGACTTTTGATACAATCAGGTGAGATGCTATTCTAGAAACCTTTAGGGTAATGGGGTTCTCTTAGCATTTCATCACTCGCTATCAAATTATATTAAAACTGCTTATCTATTTTGGTGGAAGGTACCCCACAAGACCTTTCAAAAGCCAGAGAGGGTTGAGACAGGGAGACCCCATATCCCCTATCTTATTTAATTTGGTCATGGACTGCCTTAAGTCCTTAACAAACTCATTCGGATTGGCTTGGATGATGGGAGAATAGATACCTACCAGGTCAATGGTGCAAGGTCTGTCTCTCATCTTATCTATGTAGATGACATTCTTATATTCTCTAAGGCTAACCTTAAGTCATTGAATTCTATCAAGGAAATCCTTGGGGTTTTCTCTAAGTTCTCATGCCTAAATGTTAACAATGAAAAGAGTAGTGCATACTACTCAAAGGTGGTTAAAGCCACTCATCTAGAAGGAATTATTGGTTTACCCTCTAAGCCACTCTGATGCAGTAGAAGATTTTGCCATTATTAATTACACAAATAATGGCAATAATATATTCTATGGACAGAATCGTGATCAAGGGGATCAAGCCAACCCATATTCCTCTTAAGGAAACATCACACTCACATCAAATGGGTTGCCCATTACCTTTGATGTGAGTATAAATATAGTGGGCCCAAGGAGGGGAAGATCAATTATCGAATTATTGCAATTGCCAAAGGTAACTTCTTTCCTTTCTTCCCTGTTTTTCTCTTTCCTCGTTTTTTCCTGCAAACAGTTTTCTTTCTACCCTAGATCTAGAACCTTGGTGGATTGCTGGATTCCAAGCTTCTTTCTTTTTTTCCCTAATCGAAGAAGGATAAAACCTATTCTTCTTCTCTGTTTTAATCACTCAGAATCTTCTCCTACATCACACTCCCTCTCATTTACATGGGTATTCCCATCTCGGGTAAAAGGAAAAGCTTTGGGCGGTGCATTGGTCTTATCCAACCCCTAGAGAGAACATTGGCTAGATGGAAAGGTAGATGTTTTTCTTATGGAGGTAGGATCCAGCTAGTTAATTGGGTCTTTGCTGGAATGTTCACATATTGGATTAATGGTACCTCCCTCCCTAGTTCAGTGGTCAATAAGATTAGGCAAATTGCCTACAAATTTATTTGGGATGGTAAGAAATCCACCCCTTGGGTTAGAATGAGTCTCCCTAAGGAGTTGGGAGGATTAGGGGTCCGGAGTTTTGAAGCATATGCCTATGAATCTCACATCAAAAGAGCCCACTATTACTGATCAAATAATGAGTCTATCCTCTCATGTTGGGTCAGAGATGGGTATATAAAAGGTAAAAATCCAGGCTTTTCACCAGGGATTCCATTATGTTGAAGATCATCCTCAAGTGTAAATCTTATATAGGCAGTTTAATGTCTTATGGTAACAACTTTAACCTAAGTCCTGGTTTGAAAGCAGGAAGCTCCTAATTACCTTAAGTTCCAAGAAGCATTAGCTACCCCCCAGGCAGTCTGGCCCCCTAGCCATAGGAATCTGGTCCAAGAAGCTTACTAAATTTTCTGTCTTCTCATGGAGGTTTTGATGGGGGTTCCTCCCATCTTTTAGTACTGGGGCATGCCTGCTCTTAGCCTCTTTATCCTTTGTAATCAGGAGCATGAAATCATTAGCTACATCTACTTCAACTGTCCCTATACTCTAGACACATACTCCTAGCTTGCTCTGAACTTACGAATCATATTGTATGGAAGAATGTGAATTTGCAGATACATTTGGGCGGGGGATATCAGATTGGGGGATGTGATTGATTACATCCAATCCAAGGTTCTATTCAGGCACGCTTTTGCACAAGAGCGCTACCTGGAGGCACCTTGAAAAGCGTTTTTCATGGCGCCTGCAGGTAATGGGTCTAACTGGATCCCGGTACTTTTAAATTAAATATTTAATAGGGTATTGCGTTTTCCCGACACTGGAAAACGCAAGGAACCCTAGTAAAATCCCTCAAAACCCTAGAAACCTCTCCCAATTCTCCCTCAACTGCCCCCAATCCATGCCCATATCTCCAGCGACCATTAAAATCTAGTTTTAAGGTGTGACTTTAAGTACTGAACTATCTAAGTATTTAAGACTTTAAATATATTTAATAGGGTATGTATATTTAAGACTTTAAGTATTTAACTATCTAATTATTTGAATTAAATATATATTTTTGTATGAAATATATGTATTTTTTAATCATTTACCAAAATACCCTTGGCACCTGAAGCGCGCCTAAGCGGTAGTGCACCAGGTACTGGTGCACAGCGCAATCACGCCTTTAAAACCTTTATATAATCCCTAAGGTCAGGCTCTAATTGCTGGAGGTTGCTCTGGACACTACTTGGTAGGGTATCATGGCATCTGTGGAAGGTGAAGAATCGAAAGTGAAAAACTAGTAGCTCCAGATCTGAGGATGTGGTTGTGGCTGAGGTCAGAAAGGACAGCAAGATCTGCTTTGAGGTTAAGGCTAAATCTCCGTACTTAGGCATAGCTGAAGTTAATGCCATTAGGCGTTGGCTAGAGTTCGGATAGTATTTCTGTTTTGATGTTTGCTGCTCTACCCCTAGATGACACAGTCTGCTTTGTGTAGTGCTTCTGTTGAGGGGTTTTTATTTTCTGTTTTTACTGTAAAACTGGGAAAGGCTTTCATTTTTAATGAAATTTCAACTTGATCAAAAAAAAGGAAATCAAAACAACACACTTTGTGACCCCCAGAAGTTTTGTTTAGAGAAGCCATCAGGGACATCAGCCTCTCCTTCAGGCCAGAGTGCCACGGAAAAAGCCTCTCCTACAGTTCAATTGTGGGAGACCAACCTCTTGAGGCAGTCAGTCTATATAGTCGATTGTCACTAGGTAACATAGCCAATTAGAAAGTGTCGATGGGTTTGCAAACTTATCTCTCTTTTTTATCTTTTTTGTTTCTCCAAACTTTGTAATTCGGGCACTATCAAGAGAGAATCTTTTTAGGTTCAAATATATTCCTGTGAAAATATCATTTACCCTTTAGCCAGAACAGTCACTATCATATGTTTTTTATATGCAAATATATCCCTAGTACCAATCTCTAGTCTCTATGGTTGCAGTTTTTTTGTAAACAGAGGAAACCACTATTACTTTCTTAGAAAGTCAAAATCTTTAGGTGACATGACAGAGTTTAGCTTTTATATTACTAACTGTTCCTTCAAAGTTCTATGGTTCAGGACTATGGAATATCAAATATTTTCAAAGTCCTAAATTTGCATTTGTGATTTTCGACCAGCTGTCTTGGGCCGACTTCCAGGAACAACTATATATAGAAATACTGAACAGTACCCTGATTCATATATATACAATGGCATTGTGATAGTTAGAATTGATGCACCGATTTACTTTGCAAATACAAGCTACATTAAAGACAGGTGATAACCTTTAAAATTGCACATATACAGCAAAAGTTTTCATTGCTGCCAGAATTTTATTAATGGTAACTTTCTTTTCACCCTTGGCAGGCTACGTAAATTCGAAGGTGATATATCAGGACCTTCAAATCATGGACCAGAAGTTGAAAATATTTATTTTGTCATTCTTGAGATGGCACGTAAGTTCTCTACTTATCCTTTTCTTTATAACTATCACTGTACTTGTCTAATTTGCTAATGCATAAAAAATCAGTAAAGATGATTGTGAATACCTGATTGTTAAACTATGTCATTACACTTTTCATGATTCAAAAGTTATCAATGTTATTTTATGACCAAAGGAAAAATAATCACTGCTTTGATCTTTCTTTTTATTTTAAAGGGTAAAATATTTTAATAATTTTTCTGACAAGATATACACAGTACAGGACTATGGTCTAGGGTTTACCCTGGTAAGTGGTAAATGACCAACCCTGACCTCAGTCCACATCTGCACTATGTGCACTATGTTAAGACTAGACATTACTTAGTAGATAACATCACATAACTGAATAGTTGAACCACTATTGTTCCACTGAACAAGTTTGCGATCTTCCCAATTTTAGAATCTTTTCCATGTACTATGTTGCCTCTCTCTTTCCAAACATTCCAAATGTACTCTATTGCATTTCTTATCGCATTTTCTTTTTGTAAAATATAATCCATTCTAAGCAGACATGGCAGATTTAGACACTTGGAAATCAAGTGTTTCCATATCACAAGGGAAAATTACCAGGAGAGGAAGATATTCTCTCCTGATAAGATGTGATATTGATAAGTGACAATGTGTGTGTGTAACTACCCTTCAAAATGGCCTTACTGAAGACAATTTCTGGGCCTGTCAAACTCAAAAGATTGTATGCTTCCTAGCTAATCGGTGAAGATGTGCGAAGACTTCCTTCGGACTAGATGTACTCTAAGTTGAAGGAAAAACAGAGCTCCAAACTACCTGGCCTTAATGAATAGAGAGGCTCGGAAGGGCAAAGGAACTGCTAAAATCACTATATGCACTACACCTTGGTTGATAAGATGATTAGGAGGGCAGAACACAATTGCTAATATTATTTTAGGCATTGCAAATTGGTCACTTGAGAATAGGGATGCAAACGAATCGAGAAGAGCTTTAGACTGTAGAGTCAGACTCATACTCGAACTCGCCAAGCTCGGTATGACCAGACTTGAGCTCAGCTTGAAACCTATTTCACAAAGCTCGAGTTCGCAAGCCCTATAACCTCAAAAAAAATTAGATATAAAATTTGCAATAATTACAACTCAAAACCATGACCATTCCTTTTATTTTTAAATAACTTAACCACTCAACTAAAATTTCTTTATGTATATTCAATGAAAATACATTATCTAATATTATTATCGAATCTAATGATTTTACCGAGTCGAGCTCGAGCGCAACAAGACCAAGCTTACGCTCGTCTCATTAGGCTTAACAAGGTTCGAGCCAAAACTTGCAACCCTTCTCGGGAAGGCACAAAGAAGTATATGAGATTGCTATATGCACTACATCCTGGTCGTTAAAATCACTTTATATACGCCACAAAAGATAAAATGACCTGAGAGGTCTGAGAAGAGTTATGTTAGGAAGGGAATGGACAGAAAGAAATCATACAATCAAAACTGGAAACTTATCCAGCCTAGAAGTCATGCTCTATAAATGGAGTGGCAAATCCCTCTCCTATGGAGGAAGAATCCTACTTGTAAATTGGATATTGGCTGGGAAATACACCTATTAGGCCCAAGGGATTGTCCTGCCCTCTTCTGTCCAAAAGAAAATCCAAAAATTAGCGTACCAATTTATATGGGACGAAAGAAAATGGATACCTTGCCTGTATGATAATACTATCCAAGGAAGAAGCAGGGGTTAGGAGTTAGAAAATTTCAAACAATAGCCAAAGCTACCCCAGTCAAGAAAACTGCCACAATTTGGGGAAAGCAATCAATTATGTCTGGATGGATGCAAAGGAGATATATAAAAGGAAATGCCCTGCAAAACATCATAATTGGGCCTACCATTGACTCGGCACAATGGAAGGAAATAACTGATTTAAAAACCTCATCAACCAATGCTTAGAATGCAGGGCAGGTAACTCAGTCATCTGGAAAATAGGAGATGGGAAGCAAAATTTGGGTACAATTATAAAGGCACTAAGAACTAAGGCCCTTAAGGACACCATAGAAAAAGGCATATGGTTTCATATACCCACAAAATTTTCAATCTTCCTCTGGAGAATAAAAAATAAACAGCTTAAGTCTCTATTAATGCCTAATGCATGGGGAGTCCCAATCCAGACTATCAGCCACCTATTTTTTAACTGCGATTACATTAGGAAACTCCTAATAAAACTCCTAAAATTTCTGAATTAGGCTCTATGGAAAATTTCAAACAGTCCAACCCAACCCTTTTAAGTTGATATATCAAAATAGGGAATGTAATAGAAGTTTGCAAAAAATTGACAGATCAATCACCTCCTTGGGCCATTGGAACATTATTAGGGACTCCAGTCTTTCTTTTAGATCAGATTACTTTAAGAAGGATTGTGGTTCATAAATGGAGAGGACTTCTATGCAGGTTTGGGAGACAAACCTGCATAGACTTAGCTCTTAGTTACTTGATCACTAAGAATGCAAGCTGTATAGGAGATTGTCGATGAAAGTGGGAAAACACTCTATCACCTTCCACATTTTATTTCTTTTCCACTTGTATTTTCAAGATACTACCCTTCATTATTATTAATGAGAAATATTTAATTCTTGCAAAAAAAAGGTCTACTACCAATCTTTGGTCAAATAAAAGGAATCCGGGTCTGATGGTGACCAACCCACAAATATCAATTCCAATCTCTTCAATTTTGGAGGTCGCCTCGCGGACATAGGAGACACACCGGGTTGTGTGATTCTAATTACATTCCAATATGAATGTAAACATCTTAGAGAGAACATCAACTTGCTTGAATGAAGAAAATACATAGTATATGGTGGTCCTGTACTTAAAAAAATCACCTCCTGAGGTAGTTCTGGTCAGTCCCTTAACAGTGATATCATGGGTTGACAATGCAAACCCCACAATGCAAAATGGTCGAATCTCTCATTCAGCTCTAGTCAGTGGAAATCACCATGAGTTGTATCGTCAGTTATACATCAGAGAAAGATCATCCTTATATATAATATAGGTAAACTTGATTGATATAGAATATAGAGATGATCATTAGCTATGCCGGTCATTGAGCATCGGTTAGATGATTAGTCAGATTTTAGGTAAACTTGATTAATATTGCTACCAATTAACTGCCAAGTTAGCTCCGTTGTGAGTATACAAATGATGAACTGAAAATGGTTCACTTTGCACTGAACCCAAATGTGTTATTTTAGTATTTGTCCGAGTTTTCTTTTATTGGTGGTTGGTTCATTGATTTATTGAGGTACAGTTCTGTAAGAGCATATTTTGTTTTCAATCATAAGAACGTTGTTAAAAACTTTTCTTTCATAACAGCTGTCACTTACATGGACTCGAGTGCTGTTCAAGCTCTGAAGGAGTTGCATCTAGAATATAAATCACGTGGAATCCAGGTAACACTTTCATAAATAAACTTTTCTTAGAACGATAAAATTGCAACTCCCTCTTTTTAGATTTTTTTTTTAAAACAATTAAATTTCATTAAGAAAAAAAGGCAATGCCCAAGTTACATAGAGTATAGAAATAAAAACAGAAGTAAAAAGAAATGAACAAGAAGCCCATTGACTTTCTCCCATTAGCTATGTAGTCTAGTTATACAGTAACTAGATACACTGTCTCAGGAGGTTGATCTCCCATACTTCCATCATAGATGTCTCCAAAGGGTGACAACGACTCTTCTTGTAACACTCCAGATCAAAGAATAGACTTATGTCTTTAATGACCTCCTTAACTACCACAGAAGGCCTACTAACGTGTTGTCTGTATCTTTTATTTCTTTCCGTCCATATATGCCATGATAAGCACCCAATAACATTTCATAATAGTCCCCAAGAGGGAGAGTGATGCGTAATTTTTTGCGCAGCATCCGTTAGATCCCCCAATCTAATATCTGGACTAGATTGGGTGGGAATTGGAATATTTATTATTTTCCAGATCCCCCTTCTTTTTAGATAGGTGCAAAGAAATATGTTCAAATTGAACTTCATTTTTTAAACTAAAACAACATCAAAGTTGTAATCTAAAAATACGAACTATGTAACTTGAATTTTAATAGCTAGGTAAATTATTTACGATCCATGATATGTTTTTCTTATCTCTTGATATAATGCAGTTCTACTATGTGCTGCATGCATCCTCACTATAATGAAATTCTATTAGACTAATACAATATTCTAATTGAGTAAACCAAGATATTAAGGAGAGTTTCTTTGTACAATTGCACCTTATCCTATTTTTGAATTTCTATACATTGAACGCTACTTTGCAGTCTTCCACTCCCAACTCTTCTATATTGAACTATTGCCATTCTATTAATATAATGAAATCAAATGATGAAAATGCACATGGCAGAAAGCAAAAAAAATGTTTACTTTATTTGAGTTAAGTCGAATTTCTATAGTTAGTTATTTAGGCAGTTCCCTTTGTTATATGCTTACATTATCTTCTTGTTTAGATTTCTATTTCAAACCCAAACAAGGATGTTCTTCTAACATTTGCCAAATCTGGACTCATTGATATGATTGGTAAGGATTGGTACTTCGTGAGAATCCATGATGCAGTTCAAGTTTGCCTCCAACATGTGCAAAGATTAAATGATAATGAATCTTCACCTCTGATTGCAATGCAAAATATCGTCTAGACGTCTATTGTTTTAGTTAGTTTAAATTATATAAGTCTGATGAATTGATTAATTTATTCGGCCAATTTGTGTAGTGTGTTAAACCTGTTAAGCAGTGGGCTTTGTGCATTTGTCAATTATCATTGGTATAAGTTTAGTCCAGTCTTTTATTTTAGTGATGTGAGGAAATTGGTTTTTCCCAATTGTAATAAAATCTAATAGAATCAGATGTGAGTACTGGCATATTAAGTTAAATTCATATTCACTTTGAGATATACTTTCACGGATATCTACATGATGCATTTGTATATGAAGAATCACCCATATCCGAAAGATCGCATATCTTGAACTCTTGAGGGAAAGAGCATAAGATAAGACCACTCTTGTACTTTTATGTTTATGATCATGGCAGATCAATTGTTTTATGTATAACGCCATGTTTCTTGGTGAAACATGCCTGATTACGGCAGTCACTCCCAGCAACGTCTTTTAACAAGGACTAGGGTTCCATCGCTTTACGTCGGACCCTCGGAAGGTTCCCACGGTGCGGAACAAGTTCATCGTCAAATCGTCGAGTTAACCCGTAAATCGCGATTTGACTACCAAGTCGCCGACTTTAGGGATAAGTCGTCGAGTTAGGGCCCAGATCGGCAGTATGGTAGACTACACATCTCGCCCCTGAAAACTCGGCGAATTTGCCCTAAATAGGCGATTTCCATACCTGAATCGTCGATTTACGACCGTTACTCGCCGCCGGCCAACACCATAAATGCACCCATATATGGAAATAGGCGCGATGTCCGCCTTTGGTCGTGCCCTCCGAGACCCTATAAAAAGGGTCCCAAGGGGACACTCAAAGGCACAACACAAGTTCCACTCTCACCAGAGCGCGCGTCGTGGACTCCAGAGCCTCCGGCATCATCTCGCACCACCGTGAGCCCCTGGTGGCAGATTCAGTGCTTCATCATTTCTGAATTCAGCTTTACAACTGAACTTTGATACAATATGTAATTTTTTTAAGCTCGATACCAAATGTCCTAGATTTAAACATTTTCTTTTTCATTTTATTCATAGGACAATCAATCCATTTTAAATCAGAATTTTTAAATTTTATGTTATTTTCTTTTAAAATTTTATGTAAAATTTGTTGAGATGGATGGTCACATCTTCTATGTCATAAACTATAAGATGATGATTTATTTTTATGATTATTAAAACAAACAACGGTTACATATTAACAGAAGTATACTAAATAGTAACAGAGATAGTGTATGTAAGATAGTGTGTAATACCAGATGTAAACTACATAGTAGCACAAGTATTGTATTTGTGATGTAACTAAATATGCGTACTACCAGAATTACACTAGATAATACAAAAGGTAATAGCATAAGTATTGAGATATGTAAAATTTCAATCGGTAAGAAACGGACGGCTACGATAAAAGCGAAAAGAAGGGATGAAAATATGAAATTGAATTTTCATTTAAAGAAGATGAAAATGAGTCACCTTTTATTTTATTATGAATGAATACGACATCACATCATAGTCGTCGGGTGAGTATGTCAGAGATGGTTGTTGACAGTTGTTAGTTCCACTTCACACTCACGGCGGAGACCTTCGGAGTGAGGTGGGGCGGTGAGGATGGGATCGGAAGTTGAGAAGATGGTGGACAGTAAATCGGCGATCGAGCATAAGTCTTACGCGAGAGTTGGACTGATGGGGAATCCTAGCGATGCGTACTTTGGAAAGACGATCTCCTTCTTGTTGGGTAATTTTTGGGCGTCGGTTAAACTCCAACCTTCGAAAGATCTCGTCATCAATCCACACCCAATTCATGATTTCGTCGCATTCGGTTCCATCCGCCACTTGGTGCGTTACTTTCAATTCACTCTTCCATCTCTTAGATCTGATTCCGTTTCCTCCTAGAATTTAGGTTTTGGCATTTGTTTTCTTTCTTTCTTTTCTTCTAATTTCAAATTGAAATTCAAGTCATTTTGGGCGTTTTCTACTGTAATTTGGATACTTTTTTACAGAATTAGATCTTAGACTGCATTGCTGTTAGATTAGTATTGCTTTGTAAAAATTTAACTGTTTTTTTGTTGTGGAAATTTGAATTTCAAGGAGATTTTAGGTGCTTGCTACTGTAATTTGGATACTTTTTACAGAATTAGATCTTAGACTGCATTGCAGTTAGATTAGTATTACTTTGGAAAAATTTAGCTGTTTTTTTTTGTGGAAATTTGAATTTCAAAAAGATTTTGGGTGCCTGCTACTGTAATTTGGATACATTATTGTTAGATTAGTGTTGATGTGAAGTTCATTTATACCTACCTGATTGCAGTGCCTTTATTATACTCGTAGATTTGAGAATTTTTCGATGTTAATTGTGTATTTCAGGTGGATCGATTGCGAAAAGAAGGATATTATGGTGGAGTTCGCTTGCTTATGGCACTCTGTAAGGAATTCTTTGAGTACTGCTCCAATAACAAGATTGAACTTCATGATCAAAATTTTACATTATCCTATGAGACCAACATTCCTCGCCAGGTGAGAATTCATATTTCAAAAACAAATTTGGATATAAACTTCAAACTCTATAACATGTAGTCATTTTTGGATCGCAGATCATCTGGGTATCTGGGTAGTGGAAAACAAAAAAAACAAAAAAAATCTCTCCATTTTAGTATTATCTATTAATCACTAATCAACTTTGAATGGACAGACAATTTGAAAATGGTCTTCACATTCATTCATAAAATAACATCTGAACTATTATTCAAAGAAACGGAGGAGAATCCTGATTATATATTCTGATTTTTCAATTCATTCCTGCAAGCATTCTTTTTCTTCAAACATAAATAATTATTGCTGATATGTACATTGTGACATTGTCAGCACAAGAAGCAATTTTTGAAGGTTCGACATAGATTAAAAAGGATTTTTTGGTGGAATGGGAACATGTATGGTAAATTGGTGACGGCTAGTATAATCATAACGAATGTAGTGACATTCATGCCATACTATGAAAGAATGTTTCGTTTATATCGCATAGGATGGGATCAAAGCTTCTTGCTTACTGTTAAATATATGCATTTAATATATGCAGACAGGTCTTTCAGGATCAAGTGCCATTGTTTGTGCTGCTCTTAACTGTCTCCTAGACTTCTACAAGGTAAGGCACCTAATAAAGGTAGAAATCAGACCACAAATTATCCTCAATGCAGAGAAGGAACTTGGAATTGTTGCCGGTCTTCAAGATCGAGTTGTTCAGGTGTATGGTGGCCTTGTCTTTATGGTATGTGGGTGGCTCTTTTTTATAAAAGAGGAAAAATAGATTTCTTTATCTCTATAATTCCATCTCTGCCTTGTAGGATTTCGACAAGAAATTTATGGAGGAGAAAGGGCATGGAAGATATACACCGATGGATGTCAACTTACTTCCTCGACTTTATCTTATTTATGCAGAAAATCCAAGTGATTCGGGAAAGGTTATTTTCTTCATGCAATCATACTGGTAGTATGATTTTTTATAGTTTTTATAAACTTTCAACATGGGTATGACACTTTTTTAACTTCTCCAATGAAAAGGTGCATAGTTCAGTCCGTCAAAAATGGCTTGACGGTGATAAGTTCATTATATCAAAAATGGAGGAGGTTGCCGTGATAGCCTCAGAATGTCGCAAGGCTCTACTTGAAAATGACAGCACTCAAATAGCAAACCTCATGAATCGAAACTTTGATATTCGAAGGTAAAAAAGAACAAACACATCGATCTTCTCGACAATGAAATCTCCACTTAGCATCACTCAGTTGTCACAAACTATCTGAATTCATTAATCTTATGATCATGCAGGCAAATGTTTGGAGACTGTGTTCTTGGTTCCTTAAACCTGAAGATGATCGATGTTGCCAGAAGCGTCAGCGCCGCCTGTAAATTTACAGGAAGTGGTGGAGCAGTTGTTGCACTTTGTCCAGAAGGTCCTGATCAAGCCAAGCTTCTCAAAGATGCATGTAAAGAAGCTGGTTTCATTATGGAACCAATCAAAACTATACCTTCCCTTGTGTAATAACTCGGAAAGAATAGCTCATGTGATCGATCTTATGACAATTAAAACTAATAACGAAAATTCCATCACTTTTGATCAAATAAAATAAAATATATTATATATGTATGTATCATTTAAATACAAAAAACAGTTATTTACTGATTCAAGTATTAACTACTCGTCCTCCGGCGTAGCAGAAACCTCCGGCGATGGTTTCTTCGGCCACACACTACTCCGTTCTTTCTCATACTTAATAAACACAGCGGCAAGAGCAGCAACTGTGTAAAGCTGAATGATTATAGTAGGCCCAGCATGGTACTTAAACAACCCACGTCCAGATCCCAATTCGACCAACACCAACGCCACCAATCCAAGTCCGGCAACTGCGCCATTCATCTTCTCGCTATATTGCGTGAACCCAGCTTCAACCTTACCTCCAGTTACGGCGGAAACAGGTTTCTTCAACGAAGCCGGTGGCAGCATCATTGCTCCTCCACCGCTGGCGTTGTTGCTTCCTGCGTTGAACGTCTTCTTGCTGTTTTTCTTCGCTCGACGTAGCTCCGCTTTCTTCCCCGTTCCACTTCGGTACTTAAGCCGGACTCTCGACAGCCGAGAGTCGAAACCCGCCGCCTCCGAACCACCAGTGATGTCGGTGGAAGCTTCTTCTGCATCACTCCTGTCTGTTTGCTTCGGATCGGCCGCCCGCGGCACTAGAGTAGAGCTATGCTTGTTGGGTGTGTATAGGAATGGAAATGGATGGGATATTGGAAGAGTTTGGATCCCCGCCATTTTTGTACCTTGTTATTTTATTCTCCACTCTTCTAAACTACATAAGATGATCGAGATGGATAATGTGGGTGTTGAATTGTGTATAATTTGTGGCCACTTCACTTACACGTGTCATATCCATATACATCAATCTTTTTATTTATTTATTTAATTTTTTTTTTTTTTACATATACTCAAATAATAAATAATTAATCTAGTTTAACGTATTGGTAAATAAACTTGTTGTTCTGCGTCCGTAATATTTGTAGCAACTAATGTCATTGAAGACTCTCGACCGTATGCGACCATTATCGTTTTTTTGTCTTTTATAGATCACATCTCGAGGAGAACAGACGACTGAGATGAAATATCTCACGAGATATCTCATTTTGATATTTCCTATATAATTAGGGCGCACCTGCGCGTGTGGCGTCATCAAATCTTGACTATTTGTATTTAATCAAATGGCTAAAATAACGTACTGCATAAGACACTAACACATGTACGACGTAAAATAATGTATTGCACAAGACACTAACACATGTACGACATAAAGTCGATCTAATGGATATAATTAATTTGACGTATTTTAACCTTGATACACCTGATAATTACTTTATATAATTATATGTTTCGTGTTAACTTGGTATATGATCGTATCATGTCATATATGTTACGTTTCATGTATTCGACGTTGTGTCATATTTTCAGAAACAAACATTAAACTTTGAAAATACTAAATCGACAAAATTTTCGACACTAACATGACATTATTATAGTAACGTATCATGGTGTTCATTTCGTGGTAAAATTGTGTTGGTGACGTATTTTTTTACCTTAAGCTCTTGTTTCATGTGTTTAATATTTAATGAACATTTTCTTAGTGTATGGCGAAATATTAAACATTTTGTTCACGTGTCGTCATGTTTGGTGTTCTGGGTGAGGTGTTGACAATCAATCTACTATTCTTAATCATTACGACCCTTTTTTTAGATAACTGATGATACCTAGAGATAACGGATGATACCTCTTCTCAAAAAAAAAAAAAAAATAATAATAATAATCATGTTTCATCAGTTGAGCTAATCTACTTTTGTGTCATTGATTGAAAGCCAATAAATAGATGAATTACTAAAATAAATCCATTCGCTTATGTTTCAACAAATTTGCCAGTTAATTTTAACTTGTTTAAGGTAAAAAAATCAAAAAAAGGAAAGAGTCAACAAAATTCTGTCTGTCGGGTCAAAAAAGGTTCAGTTTTTTTTTTTATGATTTTTTACCGGTTGAAATGAACCTGAAGATCCGTATCTGGAGATGTATATATAACATAGAGAATCATAGATCTCAACTCGTCATCCAAATCTCCGCGTTTGCTTATCGATCGGCATTTGCAAGGTAAAAAAAAAAAGCTGTGGAATTGTGATTGGTACCTTTTCAGTCGTACAGACGAACACATCAGGAACCCTAGATTTTGTGGCCACGTCCTTTTCCGCCCTTTTCGTATTTTTAGGGTTCCGATGCTATTTTGGGAAAGACGAGTTAAGCGGAAGAACCCTAGTTTTTTTGGATAAATAATCGATTTTTTTCGGGGGAGGAGAGGAGAAATGCAATTTCTCAATTGTTTTCTCGTGTTGGGGGATTTATCTACACCGTTATCTCTCATTCTCTCCTTTTGAAAATCATGAAGATGCCGATTGATTTGATTTGATTGATAGAATTTTGTCTGTCTGTTTGTTTGTTTTCTTCCATTTCCCTTTCGTTATTTTTTTGGCAACTTTGACCTTGTTTTTTCATGCTATATAAAAAAACACAAGCATTTCAATTTTCTTGAGATCTGCAGGGAGTTGTTTTCTTATTTATTATTCCGTGATCTTTTGTCAGTCAATTGGTGACTGGATTGATGAAGTTTATGCGTTCGTAGATGGGTTAGCGTGTAAACAAACAACAAGGATCGATGCCTCAGTACGTTTGTGATGTTTTTTTTATTTAAATTGTTCGTTGTGATTTTTATCTGGTTCCTTTGGAAGTCTTTAGAAAATCCGTAATCTCGATTTTAGCGAGATAGATAGATAGATACATTTGAAGTGATTCTTCAAATAAGAAAAAAAGGGTTGATTTTTTTTAAGGGTTCTTTGTCTGTGGTCAGTTGACTCTTTTTGATATGAGGGATGAGAGTTACTATTGTGAAATCAAGTCAAACTCATTAGAAAGAAGACATGATTGAAATTATGCTTAGCAAATCAGTTATTCATCTATTTCATTTGGACTGAAATCTTGCTTGTTTTTCATTTTTTTTTAAGTATGATTTCAATTTTGTTTACCAAGTTTTTATTTCTTTTGCAGAATACAGAACAACAGTGGATTGCACAAAAAAGATGCACATAACTGATTACAAAAAGGTAAAATATTCTTACTTTAGCAATAGCGATTTCATTCAGCCTCATTTTTTTTATCTTATTGCAGACTAGGATAGAAACCTTTGTGCGTGATATACCATTAAAGAAAAGATCATTGGATTGGAAAAATAGCGTGCCTCTCAAGAAAAGACCATTATTTATGGATTGCTCACCTCCTTATTCTCCAACTGATCGTACGACGGATTTTAATTTGGATTCTGCGAAGCATGAAAAGGAAGATCCTTGCCACGATGATATTGATGCTAAACCGACCACTAGTGAACTTGAATCATTTAATTCTTCTCGGAATAAATCACATTGGGATTTAAATACCACGGTCAGTGATTGGGGTGAACCTTTGGCAGATAAAGGTATGTATTATGCTGAAAATCTAAAGCATATAGAATCCATTGAAGATATTGATGTTAAAAGCCATGAGTGTTTAAAGTTACAACACAGCCTGTTTCCTGCAACTCCTTTGAGAAACTTGTGTGTAACAGAGAAGTCATCACCTAGAAAAAGTTGCAAAACCTTAAAGTCTGAGGCATATAAGGTGGATGGTGGAAGATTAACAATGGAAAATGTAGAGAATAGAGATGAAAAAATTGAAAAATCAAAACTGTGTGATTTTACCCCACATGAAAACCAAACTTCTGGCATAAAGAATATCATTATAGGTAGCATACCATGTGATTTGCAATTAAGAATTCCTAACACAGACGGTCCGAATTGTATAATTGATGAACGTGTAGAATCCTTGTCTGTTTCAACAAAAATAGAATCCATGTCTGCATCGGTTATTACAGCCAAAGATAAAGAAACCAGTCAAGCACTTACTTGTACCTCGATATTGGATTCTTCTTTGGTTTCTTTATCTCCGAAAGAAAACTCCACTTCTAGTTTAGGGAACATTATTTCAGATTTCCTACCATGTGATTCGCAATTAAGAATTCCCAACACAGATGATTTGAATTGTAAAATTGAAGAACATGTAGAATCAATGTCGGTCAGTGCAGAAAAGGATACAGAAATCTGTCAAGTACTTACTGGTTCATCGAACTTGAATTCCGACTCTTTGCTTGTTGTTGGTGATTTTACTGACGATGTGTTTGATTTAGACAGTAGTGTGAGGAAGATTGTGAGTTCTAGTAATTCTGGTTTTTGTGATGATGAAATTGAAGATGGTGAGGTCAGAGATCTTGGAA
Organism: Zostera marina; assembly: GCA_001185155.1. NCBI lineage: Eukaryota > Viridiplantae > Streptophyta > Magnoliopsida > Alismatales > Zosteraceae > Zostera > Zostera marina. The sequence goes on from LFYR01001997.1 coordinate 428,648, forward strand.
TGAAAAATGCAAGCTTTTCCAATGTGAATACTTGTTTAGTTCAGGATGAAAGTGTAACTGAAAGTTGCCTAGAAAAGGAGAAACTAGGATACTTTTCTGACCACTGTGCTAAAGATGTGGTCTGTGAAACTTTTAATGAAAATCATACAGAAGTGAGTATGAAAAAAATATCAAATGAATGTAACAGTGCATTGACAGCAGTAGAGCCTACTTTGAATTCTGGTTCAAACGAATCCTCATCTAGAGTTGAAAAGAAGTTTTCTTCGTCGAGAATAAAAGGAAGGGAATATCTGGAGATTAGGTGAATTGTCACAAGACCTTTTTCAGTCTTCTTTGGTAATTTTGCTTTTTTTGTGTGTTTTAATTTATTTTCTCTATTGTGGTTGCAGAGATCAACCACGAGGTTACGAAAATGACAGGAATAGAGATGGATTTAATAGGAAATCCGGATATAAATTCCAAGTATCACGGGGAAGGCTTGTTCATAATATTAACATGGAAAAATTTCATGGTCACAGGAATCATCTTAGTCCTGAATTTCGGTCAGAAGAGTTCGATCGATGTTCTAGAATTTCATCCGAAGCTTCTTTTGAGGTAAATCGAAGAGGAAGCAGAGGAAATTTTCTGGTTGAAGACAGGACTATGAGACATATGACCCCAGGTAGGTGTATTGATGGTGATATTCCTCTCCAGGACTTGCTTAGTTGCTTATAGTTGATTCTTCAATTCTCCCAGGCTCTCGTTCCTATGTCCATAGAAGTAGGAGATGCAGCATTTCCCCAGATCAAAGAAGGATTCCATTCAACATTCCATATATGAGGTCTCCTCGACATCGCTCTCCCCGCTTGTGGTCTTCGCCTCGAAGACTCACTGAAGAATTCTACAAGCACTCGGAACTAATTCCATGTAGATTTGAAAGAGCAGAATCTCCAGTTGGAGTTGACAGTTTTCCAGAAAATTCTTCTTTCGTACCTCATCGTCATTTACACCAAGAGATGAGACAGATGGGTTATCCTACAAGACCAGAAGGTAGCAGGGATTTTCAAAGAAATATGGATAGACTGCCACCACGTTTAATTGGGCGTCGAGTGGATTCCGAAGATAGAAACTTCAATGGGCACCGAGGTTTTGTGCACTCTAGGTCGGTTAATCACATGATTGACCATGGTAGCAACAATCCAAGGAACTTCCGTAGACCTGCTGTTAGATATCGAATGGGTTCTGAAGAAGCTTTTCCTCATAGAGGAGGAATGCAGGAGTTGGGTGGGATGCATTTCAATGATGTTGCTGATGATAACAACAGCAGAGCAATGAGGTTAAAGCATTAGTTGTCTTTTAACCTTGCCATGAATTTAATCACATGTGGAAAGAGATAGAGAAAGCAATCAACAAACCCATGCTTATTTTTTGAATGCTGGAATGAAAAATCAAAGAGGAATTTTCTTGTTCTTAATATCCACCAACAGATAACATAACTCCCGTACTTGTTCAGTTGTTCTTGACCCTGAACTTTTAAGTTAATTAATGTCACATGGTGTACTTAGGGTTGCAAGTATATTCTGGGTCTAGTTTGGAATTCGTTGGACTCAGACTTCAACCATCATTTGAACTTTAGATATGGGTTCGGGTTTGAAACAGATGAACTTGGAATCAGACCATATTCGAAACAAGCTATTTTTGTATTAAAAAAGGTAAAAAAAATTGAAATAAAATATAAAAATTAATGGTGTATTTCAATTTTCATTCGCCAAAAAATATCAATCAAAAAGATTATATTTTATTAACGAGGAGGACCAAGTACATTTCCCTTACCTATGTTTGGGTGTGTCTTGAGACTGTTAGATTGAAATGGAAGGATTGTGGTATTTTGTTACATCTATCTTTAGAATATTTTTTAAAATTTAAAGAAGCTTTGGCAAATCGCTTAATATGCCTGTTCCAATGGTAGGGGATCTAAGAATCAGAAATATCATTGAAGACGTTAGTCTCATGATGACAAAGGATAGTCCCTGTTGCTGTTGGGGACTACACTGGCAGGAACAAAATAAAAGACTAACATATGAATCAGGCAAAACGGTGGAGGTGATAGACAAGCTGCTAATGATAGGTCTGGACATCTTCATCAGACAAAACTTCAAGCTAAAGCACAAGAAGATCTTCGAGAATGGAGTAATTGCTACTTGGCCTAAAGTCGCTTCAGAGGGTATCACCAAAAAGCAGCGACAATGATCACCAAGAGAGAAGGTTGGTGGATGTAATCTTTGGTGGGAGGTCACTCGGGGAAAGCAGAAGCTACACACGCAAGCTTATTGTTAGTCTCTACATCTATTGGAGTAACTAACATACTGAAATTTAGATAGTTAGATAATTAATGAAAGTTGTTAGTATATTGTATAATTGTATAAATAGAAGTGTAATGATACAATGAAAGTATTCAATCAAGGGTGAAGGTAGTACCATCACTCCACGTTTTTGTGATCTTGAGTTCTTGCTATTCCGTTCATTAACATCTAAAAGAAGAGAAAAGTAACAAATGAATTTATAGTCTTCAACATCGAAGACTTAGATAAAGTTATTATGTCACAAAAAGATCCTCTATATTGGATATATATATACATCTAGAAGTTTCTAATTGTCTAATTAGGAATTTAACTAACTTAGTAACAAACCTCACTCACAATTGTAAGGGGTTTGTTACAACAATATAAGTGTATATATATACATGTAATAACAAGCATAATAATCAATCGATTATTGGCCAAACATACATCTCCCTTGTTCTTCTTTTGCAACCATGTCAAACTCTTCTTCCTCCTTCCCTTCAATGTCATCGGCATCTTCCTCCTCTTCCTTTTCATCATCCAACATGGTATCAGATGTGGCTTTCGGTTCTAGGACTACTCAAATTCCAGCAATTCCGCTGCTGACCGGCCCTCAAATGCCGGAACCTCTCGCCGGAACCCTCTCTTTCGGGTCAATTCAGAGTTTTCTTCACATAAAACTCACGGCGACGAATTACTTGGTATGGAAAATACAGTTCACACCATTGATCAACTGCTTCTCACTACAACAGTTGTTCGATCCAATGGTGCCCTCTCCTGTCCCCTCTCCTACATGCCCAAATTTTCAGGCATGGTGGCGCAAGGACCAGCTCCTCGTGAGCTGGATTTTATCCTCACTGTCGGAGGAAATAATTCCGACAATCTTGGGCCTCAACTCCTCTGCCGCGATCTGGACCACACTCGAATCATCGTATGGCCGCCCATCCGAGTCCCGTATTCTCCAGTTGCAGATGCAACTCCAAAACCCCCGACACGAAGCCGACGAGGACATCTCAAAATTTCTCCAGCGAGCAAAACTGATTTCCGATGAGCTCGCGGCTGTTGGTGCTCCGGTTCCTCTCCGAGTCTTCAATGCATCGATCTTCAACAATCTCCACCCAGATTATGGACAGGTGGTGACAGCGCTCACCGTTCGTCAGTCGCTGGCGCAATTTGACGAGCTGTTAGAGTTCATGACAAGCCATGAAATCTGCCTCCGTCTTCGCCAATCTCCGGCCATCATCGCGGCGCACCATACTCAGACGACTTCTAACACCTTTGATGAAGGAATGAAGACGACGCACGTCGGAAACGGAGGTCGATTTGGCGGATCGGGAAATCGCGGACGTGGGGGACGCGCGTCTGGAAATAGAGGAAGAAATCTCCAACCTCGGCGGGACCCATGCCCTGTTTGTGGGCAACATGGGCATAGCCCATACAAGTGCTATTATCGGGTCCAGTCCACTCCAACTAATGGACCAAACGAAAATCAAGGCCCATCTGCAAATTTTAATCAAGGTATCAATAATTTTAATCGTCCACCTCATGTGACACGTCAGTCCACAACTCATCAGACAGCTGTCACCGAGACACACTATGCACCTACTGAGCTGAAGTCCGAAAATGCCACCTGGTATCCGGATACGGGGGCCACACACCACTTCACTCCAAATCTTCAAACAATTAATTCCCCAATTCCATACCATGGGCCTGGATCAACCCAACTAAGTAATGGGACCAAATTAAATATTGCACATGTGGGGCATGGTAAAATTACATATGGATCCTCTTCTATTTTTCTTAAGGACATTTTACACGTTCCATCCTTAAATACTGCATTATTATCTGTGTACCAATGCTGTAAGGATAATAACTGTTATTTCCTCTTTGATAAATCTTCTGTCATTGTGAAGGACCAGGCTACTCACAAGGTGCTAGCTCAAGGAGCCTATAATGGACACCTTTACAAAATCTCGCCTCCTCTTGCATTGTCACAGTCAATCCACTCCACCCGAGCTTCTATCGATCTTTGGCACCAAAGGCTCGGTCACCCTCATGAATCAATTGTTCGATGTGTTATTTCTCAAAATAAATTACATGCATCTTCTTTGAAATTTAATCAATGTAGCTCTTGTATGCTTGGTAAGGCTAGCCGGAAACATCTTCCTCCTACATTTTCTAAATGTCGCTTCCCTTTGGAAATGATACATAGTGATGTATGGGGTCCGGCTCCTATTTCATCAAATGAAGGTCATCGGTTTTTTGTTTTCTTTCTTGATGACTTCTCGAGGTATATCTGGATTTTTCCAATCAAGCATAAATCTGAGGTTGCATCCATTTTTAAAAATTTCCATGTTATGGTTGAAAATCAAGTTAATCATAAAATTAAATATTTTCAATCTGACTTTGGTGGTGAATTTCAAGCCTTATCTTCATATTTTGTCTCTCAAGATATTCATCACAGAAAATCGTACCCTCACACTCATGAACAAAATGGCACTGCTGAGCGAAAAATCCGACATATCGTTGACACCGGGTTGATACTCCTCGCTCATGGTAAAGTTCCTTTTCACTTTTGGAACTTTGCTTTCTTAACGTCAGTTTTCACTATAAACCATATACCATCTAAAACACATGGCACTCCACCCATTCAAAAACTTTTTCATATTCATCCTAAACTTTCTTTTCTCAAGGTTTTTGGTTGTGAAGTTTTTCCTTTGTTACGACCATACAATAAAAATAAGTTTGCTTTTCGATCCGTGTCGTGTGTTTTTCTTGGATATAGTCTCTCTCATATGGGCTACATTTGTCTTGACATTAAAACCAAAAAATTCTTTATCTCACGCCATTGCAATTTTTTCGAAAACTCTTTTCCTTTTGCAAATTTGCAGGACTCTAGTGTTCAAAATCAGCAAGGGCCTTCTCCTTGGGGGGTTCTATCATCATTAGGTCCAATTTCTTCTCCTTCAACAAATTGGCCCAATCCAGAACCATTAGACATTACTCCAATCACCACAAAACAAACTTCAGAAATAGCCCACCAATCAATTTTGAATTCGGCCCAGTCCATATCAACAATTCAAAATCCTGCAATTTCACCAAATCTAACTCCCACCAATTCCACTCCAACTCCAAACTCAAATCCGGCATTACCACAAAATGTGTCAACCAAAAATTCTATAACTACGGCATCATCACCACATGTCACAAACCAACCGGCTACAATCATAAATGAAGGTCGGCCTCGTCGGAATATTGTTCGACCAAATTATCGCATGCTTGCCGGATTAGAGGCTACAAAGGTGACACTTAATGAGTTGTATGAGCCATCGACGGTTAGACAAGCCTCTAATTCGCCGGATTGGATCCATGCTATGGAATTGGAAATATCGGCATTAAAGAGAAATCAAACTTGGTCATTGGTTATTCCATCACCGAATGCAAATGTGGTATCGTGTAAGTGGGTGTTTAAAGTTAAAAGAGGATCTGATGGGAAACTTCAACGTCGAAAAGCTCATTTGGTGGCTCACGGGTTCTCTCAAGTGGAGGGTATTGACTTCGACGAAACATATAGCCCAGTCGTCAAGTTTCCAACCATACGAATTATGCTATCACTTGCGGTTTCTAAAGGATGGCAAATTCGTCAACTCGACGTTGATAATACCTTCCTAAATGGCGATTTAAAGGAAAAAGTATATATGACTCAACCTCCCGGGTTCGTAAACAAAATTCATCCCGAAATGGTTTGTCGACTTCACAAGTCTCTCTATGGTCTTCGACAATCACCCCGGGCATGGTATGACTGGTTGAGTCGTTTTTTGATTTCGATTGGCTTTATTGTTACATGTTCAGATGCATCTCTATTTTGTCGTATCACCGGCAAGTCTCAGTTATTCATGTTGATTTATGTCGACGATATCATAGTCACAGGTTCCTCATCCTTAGAAATTTCAAAGTTGATTTCTACACTAGCCGCAGAATTCAAGCTTAAAGATATGGGTGCACTACAATATTTCTTGGGCATGGAGTTTATCAAAGCCAAAAATACAAGCCACTATGTTCTTTCGCAACATCGGTACATAGGTGAGTTGCTCCGGCGAACTAAAATGCAAAATTGCAAGACTACCCCAACTCCAATGACTTCTACGGTAAAATTGAATTCTATTGATGGCTACCCATTCGAAGATGTGTTACTCTATCGATCAACCGTTGGGGCCCTATTATACCTCGTGAACACAAGACCCGATATTGCGTTTGTAGTTAACAAGTTGTGCCAATTTCTTCAAAATCCGACCATGGTTCATTGGTCAGCCACAAAACGTTTGTTGAGATATTTGCATGGCTCGTCCACACATGGAGTTCTATTCACACCATCTTCATCGTTTGTCTTGGACATGTATACCGATGCAGATTGGGCCGGATGCACCGATGATAGAAGGAGCACCGGTAGTTTTGCAATGTTCTTTAGGAACAATCTAGTATCGTGGTCGGCTAAGAAGCAACCAACGGTGGCTCGATCGTCTACTGAAGCTGAATTTAGAATTTTGGCCGATGCGACGGCCGAAGTAATATGGGTCCAGAATCTACTCTAGGAAATCGGTTTCAAAAAGGGTGTGTCATCACAGATCTGGACGGATAATATGGGGGCTAAGCACTTGTCTCATAATCCGATTTTCCATACTCGGATGAAACATATGGCGGTAAATTTCAACTTCGTTCGAGAATTGGTGAAGTTGGGCCTAATACGTGTTACACATATCTCCATAAGAGATCAAATCGCTGATGGTTTTACGAAACCTCTCCCCTCATCAAGGTTCATTGAAATAAAATCCAAGTTAGGTGTTTGCTCAATAACAACAACTTGAGGGGGTATATTGGATATATATATACATCTAGAAGTTTCTAATTGTTTAATTAGGAATTTAACTAACTTAGTAACAAACCTCACTCACAATTGTAAGGGGTTTGTTACAACAATACAAGTGTATATATATACATGTTATAACAAGCATAATAATCAATCGATTATTGGCCAAACATACATCTCCCTTGTTCTTCTTTTGCAACCATGTCAAACTCTTCTTCCTTCTTCCCTTCAATATCATCGGCATCTTCCTCCTCTTCCTTTTCATCATCCAACAGTAGGAACACCCAAAAAATGAACAGATTTTGATCATAGATTTTCGTATGGTTTGTAATTTGAAATTGAAAAATTAGAAACAAAAACATGAAAAACAAAAAGAAAAAGATAATCTGAAACTTGAAAAACAAATTAGTAGTATACAAGTGATGATACCCCTGGTCCATCAGACCAGGCCCACCCCCAGACCAGCCCGACAAGCCGACTTGGCCCAATAAGTTGTACCCGATCCGACCAACCCGTCCGGATCAGGTCCGATCCAAAAGGTCAAAGAGAGGTACGGCCCAATAGAAAAGTGTATAAATATCCTTAGGGGTTGATCTGAGAAAAGAGAGAACATTGTAATAGAGTAGGAAGATTCTAGTGAAAGGAGATTTCTTGGTGTTATAAATACCAATAAATCAATAACTAGTAAAATCAAACAAATAAAAAATAAATAGTAAACTGTATCATAGTAAACTGTTAAAAGAGGAGAGGAAAAAATATAAAAAATACAGGAAGAACACATAATATATCATAGTTTTTCGTGTGGTTTGTAACTTGAAAATGAAAAATTAAAACCAACAACATGAAGAACAAAATGACAAATTAAAACCAAAAACAGGAAGAACACAAAAAAACAGATTTTCGTGTTGTGGGCCATCTGGCCCATCCACAGATGGACCGCACGGTGTTTTAGATGCGGCGAATTGCACCTGAAACCCAATGTATAATAGTATACAGAAAAATAGATGTATACTTGAATATATGGTGTTTAAAGAATTTAACACCACCACCACATTCTTTCCATGGCTTAGAAATAAGCAAGTTTAAATCATCAAACAGTAGCATTGATAGATTCTGTCATTGGAGAAACAAAAAACATTACTAATAAGCAACGATGTTTTAAAACAAAACAACAAAGAAATTAGACACTTTACAAGGTATCAAGGTATAATACCACTTCCGATTCATGCTTGTTGGTATCGAGGCCCGTCTAGACGGACCACAGGTATCAAGTTTTACTTTGTCAATACCTTATTGTTTTAAGGGGGAGATATATTATGGTCCACTATTTTAAACTGAATATTAAGGGTCAATAATTCAGGGGGAGCATGCTCATAAGGGTAAAATAAAATATTGACTAAACATGATTTAAAACATATGTCATCGACAAAGAAGGAGAATGTGGAATCAAAACTGTCGATATAGGATTATATTTTTGATCATGTTAATTTTAACACTAATTACACTATTAATCTAAAGGTTGAAATTAGTCATGATTAGACCTAACTCAAAATTAATCAATAAATTAATTAAGTCAAAGGTCTAAATCAAAGTCAAGATTGGAATTGGTACAATTGCATAAAGCACCTTGAATATAATTATTATTATTATTTTATCTAAAATTTTATTCAAAGTACAAATTACTATAAGCAAAAGATACTATTCACAAAAGAATCTTCTTTAGGGGACAAAAGATAGCTTAGATGGAATTCACTATTAACAAAAGATGGAATCCACTATTCACAAAAGAATCTTCCCAACAAAAGAGAAGACAAATCTTGGACTCATGTGAGAAATCAAGGAATCATCCATTAAAGATCCAAAGGTGGACAAACAATGACAAAGGCTATAAATAAAGGGGTAACCCCTCTATTTTCGTCCACCACACTTCAAGCACTTCAAAGAGCTTTCACTCCACATCTTGAGATCTCCAAAGTGTTCTTGCTTCCAAGCTTCCAAAAGTTCTCAAGTGTTTTAGCTGTCCAAAGTTTCAAAAGCTCTCGAACTTTTAATCCTAATCCTCTTGTTCATCTTTACAAGTAAAAAGTTTGTGTGCTTAATATTCTACTCCTTTAATCATCTCTTGTGTGTGTCCACTTTTGTTGAGAGGTTTGTCTTAATATCACCAAAGTGTGAGAGAAGGTTTTTGAGCTCAGCCATAAAGCTCTAAGTTGGTTTTATAGAGTTTCCTGAAAAACTCTTAGGCCAAATCTACATTGAAAGATTTTTAGGTTTTTAAAAGTTCCTTGATACTCTAAGGTGTGAGTCTACCCGTAAAAGACCGGTTCCTAAGCGAAGTTAACCTTAAAGTTTCGAAAGATTTTTAAGAGTTTCCTTGATACTCTAAGGTGTGAGTCTACCCGTAAAAAACTGGTTCCTAAGTGAAGTTAGTCTTAAAGCTTAGAGAGGTTTTTAAGAGTTTCCTTGATACTTTAAGGTTTTTCCATAACCTTTAGGCTAGTGAACACCGATAGTTTGTCGGGACTGGATTAGCCCTTATTTGGGTGAACCAGTATAAATTCTATCATCTAAAACAACTAAATAACACTTAATTGAAAAAGATCCCTCTTCTAGTTATCTAGTCAAGAATAGAGGTTGACTACATTCCGCAGATCCCTTATCCAGTTATGTGGTCAAGTATCTGATGTTATTTTCAGTGTTCAAATCTCTATCCAGTTATTTGGTCAAACATTTACTTATCATATATAAATTCAGTTAACTGGTCCTTTATTCTATAATATAACGTGCACTTATAATCTAGCTTAGTATTCATATACTACAGTTGTTTATAAAACACTATCCAATAAGTTGACTCAGTATTCATATATTGTAGTAAACTTTGAAGAGAAAAGGCAAGTTATATATATATATAATATTATAAGATATAATATTATACTCATTTAAATCAAATAATAGTTGATAAGTGTGGAACCCGATCAGTGCTCGGGCGACGCTTCGAACAAGCGTAGGGCCGTGAACTCCGTCGGAAATCGCTCGGACACTCTAGTCACTCATGCTCTTTCTAGCAGGGGTTCTCTTTCACTCCAAATAACCTAACCTCTAATGAGTGGTGGTGACCCTTATTTATAGGGTCCTCATGGGGAAATCTGGTCATTAGGGCTTTAATCGCCTAACTGCCAAGATCCGGCCTTGGTCGACTTTGTGAGGTCGACTTTTGGCCCTCGATCTCCTTAGAGGTCGACTTAGCTAAAGTCGCTCGGTGTGGTCGACTTCCTCATAAAGTCGATTGGGGCCTCCCATTACCTATACAGGTGCTTCCACTCATTCTGGGTTATCTCAGACTGGTGTTGTGGTCCGGTACGGGATACTGTATCATCAGTACTCCCTCCTTCGACACATGCTAGGTCTCTTGGGGACTGTTTCCTGGTTGTCGTTATCTGAGTGTCAGGTCCTGCACCATCAGTACTCCCCCTCCTTTGCTTGCACGGGTAGGGTTCCTACCCTGGTGTTACCAATAGTATTATACTATTATTGTTATTCAACCATTTATGTATTAAGTGTTTACAGGTAATTCCGTTATTAACCTATACAAATCGAAAAGAGACTATTATTCCCTTATAGTCTCGGATCACGATCCAACATAAACACCGTGTAAAAAAAATTATATTGTATAATTTATATAAATAGAGCTAGTTTCAGGTAGGATTGGGTATGGGTCGGGTTTCCCTCGGGTTTGCCTAGACCCGGACCCGGACCCGAGTTTTCAAATCGGGTTTGGATTTGGGTTCGGGTCAAATCCCGGGAAGGTCAAAAATATTGAACCCGGAACCGAACCCGGTTTAGATGTCGGGTTTGGTTGGGTTCGGGTTTAATAAATTGATTGAATATTTGCATAAAACCCCTGTTTTTTAAATAATTTTATAAAAATCAAATAAAATAGTTTGTGAAGATGGAGAGGTCCAGCGACGGTGAAGAGAGGTCCAGCGACGGTGAGAAGAGGGTCGGTGACGGCGAAGAGAGGGAAAATGAAAGTGGAAGAAGAGAGGAAAATGAAATTAGGGTTTAAATTTTAGGATATGAAATTAACTAATTAAGGTTTATAAAAGATGAGAAATTTATAATTATGTATATTAAATTTTTTATAAAGTGTTTTATATAAAATTATATTAATTATTTATATTTTAATGATTTTAATGATTTTTTTATAAATTTCTTCGGGTTTTGGGTGAATCAACCCAAAAAAATCGGGTAAAAAATACTCGGGTTAGGTCGTTCACATCGGGTTTTATGGCTGAAAATATCGACCCAAACCCGGACCCGACATGTTCGGGTACGGGTTGGGTTCGGGTTTGACCCGACCCACGTCCACCCCTAGTTTCAGGTGTGTCAAAACGCACATGCGCCAAAAAAAATCGGCCGTTAGATTCCAATCCGTCGACTGACGATGCATTATTCATCAACAACTAAACTTTATACAACGAATTGTACGTCGTATGTTACATTATTCTTAAGTTGTACTCGTTAACTGTATTACGTTATATTGGCGCCTTTGGCGCATGTGCGTTTTGACGCACTTGAAGTGCGCCCTATATAAATAATCTTATACAATATATTAAAAAGATAAATTTATATTTAAAGTCGTAAACTTAAATCTATATTATAATTAAAAAATTAAAATCGTAAACTTAATATAATAGTTAATTCTATATTCTAATTTTAGTAATTTATATTAAAATCATAAACTTATAAACCAAATCTCCAATCGTAATTTATATTTTAATTAAAAAAATAAACCCAATCGTAAATCCCAAATAACCTAATTCCTATCTCCAACTCCAAGGTCCACCGAACATCTCCAACTTCAAGGTCGATCCACAGAACATCTCCAACTCCAAGGTCCACCATTTCCAACTCCAAGGTTCTTATTCTTACACGTTGTTCTTAGCCACCGAACATCTCCATTCTCCTAGAAGAAAAATCAAACTCGGTTGTTTCACACATAGAAATTATGAGCCGATTGATCTTGATCGCCATGACGATGATCTTTTTGTAGTAGTGAGGAAATTGAAAAATTGAAGATTAATTAATTTCGATAATTTTTGTTAATTTACTAAAATATTATCTATTTACATTTGTATTATTTAATTTTTAATTATTTAGACTATTTACATTTAAATCACTTTTGTAATTACATTAGTAAATAGTAACATTAGTATTTAATACATTACTGTTTAAAAAAAATTAAAAATAAAAAAATTAATTAATATTTCGGTCGGGGATCCCTGTACCCGGTCATTGACCACCCGGAGGGACATATGGTTCCGCATGTTCCGGAGAACTTTGCTCGGCGACGCGATCGGATGGTACCGAGGCCTCTCCCCGGACAGCATACATGCGTTCGAGGACCTCGAAAGGTTGTTCCGTGTTGTGGCCTTTGCTTTCCGCACTCGCCGAAAGAAGGGGATAACAACCCTACTGGCAGTGTCGTAGGGAGACCCTCATGGACTACATGAATCGGTTTATTACGGCAGTCCAAGACCTAGAGGAAGCAGAGGAGTCGACCATAATGATGGCTCTATTGAATGGCCTAAGGGGAACACGCTTCGCGGTCGAACTTATTGACAACAAGGTCAAAACCTTCTCTGAGGCTATGCACCGAGCTCAGGAAGCCATAAACTTAGAGGAATTCCTGGCCCCAAAGTTCAAACAAGCTCTGCAAAGACAGAAAGGGAAGGTCGACGAACAAGGCCCCGGACAGCGTAGTGCAACAGGTGTGACCTCCTACAAGGCAACCCCCAACCTAAACAACAAAGCAATGGGAGGGGCCCGTATGCAGGACCCCAGAAGCCAGTAGAATCCGTTCAAAACCAATTAAAGGGAAATCTTCCTAGCATTGAAGGAGCAGGCGCTCTCCCAAAAGTGTGACCGATGAAAGTCGAATCGGACGCATACTGTGAAAATGGGAAGTACTACGAATACCACCAGGACTCGGGCCACACAACAACGGAATGTAGAAACCTGACGAAGGACATCGGCCAAATAAAAACTTCGACAGAAGGCCCCCTCCCGGCATCAGCCCCGAGACCAGCTATCATACCAACCGGCGACAGAACCCCTAAGGTGGAGCCGGACGAGCCGGAGGTAGGGGACATATTTGCCATATCGGGGAGAGACTTCTTGGACCCAAAAATCCATGGAGGCCCACCGTTACACCATAGACACAACAAGAGCGGCACTGGAAAGAAGAGGAAGCCCGCAGAGGAGTCACCACTCAGACATTTTTCCGCAAGCTTCCTCTTCTTTCGTAGTACTTCTCTCGTCGTGTCTGTGGTGTAACGGCTGACCTTCGCAGGGTCTTGGGCTCAAGAAGTCTCCCCCATGATATAGTGAATATGTCATCTACCTCAGGCTCATCTCACTCTGCCTTTGGGGTTCTGTGACCCGTTGTTATGACGACCGGTCTCGGGATCGGTGTCGAGTAATGGCTTTCTGTTGGGGCCTTTATCTGGCCAATGGCTCTTTCCAGGTTTCTACATTCCACCATTGTGTGGCCTGAGTCCTGATGATATTCGCAGTACTTCCCATTTTCACGGTATGCGGTTGTTTCAATCCTCATTTATCGTGCTTCCGAGAGTGCGCCTACTCCTTTTAGTGCTAGGAAGACTTCCCTTTGATTTTGTATGGGTTCCGCTGGCTTATGGGGCTCTGCGTACAAGGCCTTCTCCTTATTCTGGGGTTTATACGCCTTAGGCTGGGGGTTTGCCTCGTAAAGGGCCGCGCTTGTGTCCCTTCGCTGCCAGGTTTTGTCCACCGGCATTCCCCTTTTGTCTTTGCAGGGTCTGTTTGAACTTTGGGGACAGGAACTCCTCAATGTTCATGGCTCTTTAGGCTCGGTGCATGGCCTCAGAGAAGGTTAATTTTGACCTTGTTGTCAATGAGCTCGACCGTGAAGCGTGTTTCTCTCAAGTCATTCAATAGAGCTATCATTATGGCCGACTCCTCTGCCTCCTCAACATCTTGAACTGTTGTAGCGAATCGATTCATGTAATCCCTGAGGGTCTCGTCGTCCCCCTGTGATACATCAGTAGGGTTATTATCCCTTTCTTTCTCCAAGTGCGGAAAGCAAAGACTACACGGAACAGTCTTTCAAGGTCCTCAAATGCATATATGCTATGCGGGGGAAGGCCTCGGTACCATCCTATCGCTTCGCCGAGAAACGTCCTCCGTAACATGCGGCACCATATGTCCCTTCGGGTGGTCATGTCCTCCATTCTTGTGCGGAACGAGTGGAGGTGGTCCTCTGGGTTTGTAGTCCCATTGTACATTGTCAGTTGGGGCACTTTTCATCCCGTTGGGTAGGCTTTCTCTACGAGATGTGGTGCCATGGCCTCCTCCCCTTTTTCGACGGGTCGAGAGAATTCATTCCTAGGCTCCTTGTTCCCCGCCATTCGGGATATTTGTTCCTGCAACTTCTTTTAGTTCTCTTGGTGACCAGTGATCGTCAAGAGTAGTTGTTGTGATACTTCGATGGTCGGGGTCCGATCCTGTCGCTCCCGGCGAGAGGTCCGGTCCCGTCATTCTTTTGATGACTCATCGGTCGGGGACCTTTTGCCACGCCTCTCCACTCAGTGGGGGCGGGACCCTCCGACCCTTGGGGATTCCTCAACCGGGGCCTTCCTGTTATGTTTCCCGGACGGGCGGGCTCGGGTTCTCTCGTCCCCCGACTGCTCCTTGGCTGGGGATCTTTTGCCGTGCTTCTCCGCTCGATGGGGGTGGGACACTCCGTCGCCTGGGGATTCCTCTACTGGAACTCTCCTATCGCGTTTTCCGGACGGGCGGGGCCGACTCCCTTCGTCTTCCGAGTGTTCCTCGACTAGGGCCTTCCCCTGTGGGTTCTTCTTCGATCCCTCCTAATGATGGAAAATCAGGACCTTTCGCAGGGGTGGTCTCGGGCGGGCACTAGTGTAACGCTTCCGATGCCTCTTTTTCTGTAGCAAAGTTGATCTGTCGGGGGATTGGAGTTCTCCGCCCTTCTGAACTTTCCTCGCTTCTTTGCGGTTCTATTTTCTTCTGAATTGTGAGATTGCGGGTGGCTTCTCTTCTGCTCGCCGTTAGAAAATCGCGTGTTTGTTCACGTCAGGTTCACCACTGATGACGTAAGGCCAGAGTAACGACCGTTATGGTCGATCTAGATCCTTCTCTTCTCCTCTCTTTCTAGTAACTAGTGTAGACTCATTAAAGTTAACCTACCCGTTGATCCCTAACAAACATTATCCTGCTAATGGGGCATGGCTTGCCAGATACGTATCTGGGCTTAAGCCCAAGCCATAGTCGGGTCTGGTCCCTGGGAACGACTCGGGTGGTATTTGGGTCGGGCTCAGGTTTGACCTGGTCGGATCAGATTCTTGCTGGGCCTGGGTTACGAGTTAACTGCGTTAGCCTTGGGCCACATATAGTTGATCGAGGGTATTATCATGAAGTCTGACAATGAAATCAAGATTACCATGTACACAAATTCTGTAATTTTATACAAGGAGTGAAATATCTCATTATATAACTTCAAAGAAAGAAAAACATATACCATAATATAATAGTTTGTTTTTCAGAACTGAGCATACATGCTTTGGATTCATTAACATACAAATATTTCTTTTAAGTATACAATTGGAATTCAATTAAACCAAAAAAAACAAAATAATTTAATAATAGAAATAACACTGTATTTCAAAATTATATGAAGATGGTTTCTAATAGAACAGAGTAAGAACAGGGGAAAAAAGTTGATCCCGACACAGGACGAAAAGAATAATTTACCCTCATAAAGGGTTTGGTTATCAAGTGGATATGGATTACCTCTATAGCCTATCTTGACACTATTGCAGTATGATTCTGAAGAATGGTTCTCTACAGACTAGGCCTGGATGTGTTATTTACCATGCATGTATGCTAACAATTGCTAATGTGTTTGCCAAAATATTTATCATTTGATTTCTTATAATAGATGTTTAACAGAAGAAAAAAAATCCAGAAAAAAAATCCAGAAAAAAATATTCAGAAAAACAATGACAAACCCCCTCTTCAACAACAACTTCAGGCACATCCACTTCAGAAACCACACAAACAGGCACAGTTGAACATATCATTTCCTGACGCACATGGGGAAACATGGTGACAAATATGGTTACGGGAAAAAACAATGGCGAAAAAATCATGGTGGCAAACCGTGGTACCAAAAGTAATATCAGGAGGAGGTGGAGACGATCCTAAAAATGAGACTGTTGAGGAGTTAAATGGTTCGATGGAGATGTGTCAAAGGGTGGGAAATGAACACAAGAGCTAGAAGATGGGAAAGGGTGTATGGAATAACAGTACGATTTTGTTTAACCACGAGGATATAATTGAGTCGACAGAAGACCTTCCAGACCTCGTCGAAGAAGACATGTGGTCGACGATGAGAGTCTCTGATATAGTGCAGGTTACGGAAGTACGAGAGGAATGGTATACCTCCGAACGTTGTCACTCCATCGACCAAAAACAACGACGATTGCGTGCCGGGAATCACGTCAGTGGTCTATCTCTTACATTAGAGATAGAAAAAGAGAGAGAGGGTTCATGCCCATGTCTCACACAACAATTCTGGAGCACTGACAGTAATCGGCAAAATCAACACCGACCTGCCGTAACTTCGGCTCCTGTCAGCATACCCGCATGGACGGAGATCCTCCGAGTGGACCCAGCTTCTGAGTCTCTACGTGAGTCTGTGGCGGATCTGGATGATGGAGAGTGGATGCCACCGCACGAGTACTTGGCAAGAGAGACCGTCTCTGCCGTGTCCACCTTCATGGAAAGATATGGAGTTGATGAGACGGAAGAGGAGGAAAACTCTAGTTTCTTTAACCGGATGGAGAGACGGAGGGTGGTATCATTATCTGCTTTGACAAGAAGGTGCCCGGCGGAGGATAGCAAACACCCACCACCTCGGTCTCGTGCTCGGACTCGTGCACGTACTCGCACACTCTCCGGCGAAATACCTGACAATATCAAAGCTCCGAGATCCAGAAATGACGCAACGAAACAGTGCCCGAATAACAAGGTTCCGACTAAAGGAAGAGTGCGGGAGTGCGACTATGGAAGGGTCTGCGGGAGTGCGACTGCGGAATGTGCGTTTATGAAAAAAAATCGCCAACAAATCGCCAGAGAGAAAGAAAAACGGAGGAGAAAACGGTTGTGAAAAAACAATGGTGGGAAGAACGAAAAAGCTTTGCTTTTCACAGATGATAGATTGGAAGGTGTCACTTCAGTTTTTCAACAAAAATTTTGCACTAAAAGTACAAATCAACCTTTTCATCTCACAAAAGTATATCTATTAATATCATTTATCTGACGAACGGTCATAATTAATCCATCAACATCGGACGGTCAGGATGGTTGAGCTTCTTTGAGCTCATTTAATAGGAGCTCTTAGGATCTTTCTTCTATATTTTTAATATATATGTGACTATTCGTTATTTTACTAATGTTTTATTACTGTTTTTTGCAGTTTTTTATAGGAATAATCCTGGTGGTGTCCCTGAGCATGTGGGACAGAAGAAGACTAGGCCAAGGTTTACCCAGTGGCTACCAAGCCTGCTGACGCCCGACATTTAAGGCGTTTTGCCCAAGAAGTTTTTGGGGGGGATTCTCCTGTTCTTGAGTCAGACATCCCTCCTGAAAAGAACATGCAACAACCTCTGGAGGAGACGCCTCCCCCACCGCCTCCTGTTTCTGAAATGCCGCCTCCCCGCAATCCTGATATGCCACCCTCTTTTCCCCGCGTCCCAGAAGTTTCTTCCTTCTTTCGGGAACCACGGGGAGGGGAGAAGGGGAAGGAAAAGGAAAAGGAGAAAGAGAGAGAGAAAAGAAAAGAAAAGAAAAGAAAAGAGAGGGTGGAAAAGAGAAAATTCCCTCCTTCCAAAACTCAACACTTGGAGTCGAGGAAGAAGAAGTTCCCTCCCCAGAAGAAATCTTCTCCCCGACGGAGGATTTTTACAGGAAAGTCCTCGCGTAGTGCTTTTTCTTACAACACTACTCGTGAGGCTCAACTCCCTCAGTACCAGCATGGTCCTCGTCCGAGAAATTATGGAGGAAAATTCCCATGTGTCTCTGAAACGGACTCTACTCGGGCCATACTGCGGATGATCTCGGGATATCCCATGGACCAATATGTCGAGGAAGTTGGTCAGAATATCGCGAACGTAAGTGTATATTCTTGATATATCATTTGTTTGTTTTTCGTACTTACACATTATATTTACTTTTGTAGCTCGCGCGCTTGTTTATGGGTCGTCTTTCGTCTATGTCTTCTTTTCAAGACTCTCAATCTTTACAAGATGATCTAATGAGGGCTAGACGAAAGATTAAAGATTTGAATTTTGCGTTGGATAACAAGTGTCGAGATATGGATCTTGTGAATACTAATTATAAGAATTAAGCTGGATGCTGATTGGATCGCACATTCTAAGAGTTTAGAAATCACCTTGCAGAAGCTTTCCAAAGTTCAAGGCATATGCGGGAAAATTGAGTTCGAATTAACTACTGAACAAACTAAGGTTAAGTTGACAGATTTTGTTATTGAGGGAACTGAACGTGACCTGAAAGCTGTTACTGAGAATTTTCACCGGGTCGTGGGTGAGCGGGATCAATTCATGGGGCGGGCTTCAGAGGAGGATACAGTCCGAGAAAAGCGCTAGAAAAAATATGATGCTCTTGCGCAATAATTAACTGAGAAGGAAACTGATATTGCAAAACTTAATGCTTCTTAATTTGGTCGACAAAGATAAAGTAAACTAGGGGTTGGAAAATGCTTTAAATGAGGTCCAAGCCGAGTTTGTTGCTAATTTGAGAGACTATAACGATCTTGTTGTCTTGGATCCCCATCTTTTCCATGGGTTTGAAGCTGAAGATGTCCATCACTGGGACAAAGAGCATCCAGATGAGGCTAAGGAGATTCGAGATAGGGAGGAAGAAGAGACTGAGGAAGAGGATGAAGTTTCGGGTGAAGCTACTGTTGTTGTCGACGAAGACTTTTCTGTCGACAATCAAAACAACAACGTTGTGGACTCTTCTGCTATTATTGTTGCTATCCCTTCCCCTCCTCTAGATGAATCTGAGAAGCCTTCAACCCCTCCTTCTATTATTTGAGCCTGTAATGTTTTGTTTTTGTATTCCTTTGTACTTTTCTTTTGATATTAATATAAGGAATATTGTTACCTTTTGATATTTATTAACTGATTAACTAATTGAATAGACTAAAGTAATTGACTATGACTAGTTAATAGTGAGTAATTAAAAGGTCATCATAAATGGTCAGGACTAATCAAAAACATTATTATCTGTTAACTTGAGACAAAATGATTAGAAATATGGTGGTAAGTTGTCTGCATGCCAAGTATTGGGAATGTAGGTTCCATCTTCTCTTTTTAACCTATAAGTTCTCGGTCGGAGTTCTCCCACCACATATGGTCCATCCCAATTGACAACTAGTTTTCCTTTGGAGCAATCTTTACGAGTAATGCTTGCTTTTCTTAAAACCAAGCTTCCCTTTTTTATTGCTTTATCTTTGACATTCTTGTCGTGATATCTAGCAATGTTTTGTTTGTAAGCCGCATTCTTTGATTGTACATTGTCTCGTAACTCATCCACCAAGTTTAGAGTTGTTGTACATGATCTCATGTGTTTCTTGCATGTCATATGTTAAGACTCTGACAATTGGGATACTGAGTTCTGTTGGGATCAGTGCTTCCATTCTGTATGCTAGTGAGAAAGAGGTTTCCCTTGTGGATGTCTTTTTCGTAGTTCTATATGCCCATAGGATTTCTGATAGTAGATTTGCCCACACACTTTTGGCTTGTTCGACTTTTTTCTTCAGTCCCTGAACAATTACCTTGTTTGTGACCTCTATCTGACCATTACCTGGTGGTCGATATACCGATGAAAAATGGATCTTTGTACCCATGTTGTCGTACAATCTCGTAAACTCCCCACCGGTGAACTATGTCCCATTGCCAGTCACTATATGCATAGGAACGCCGAATCTGCACATTATGCACTTGAAGATGAATTTAGTCGCTGTGCTTTGTGTTATCTTGGGTACTGTCAGAGCCTCGACCCATTTTGTAAAGTAGTCAACAGCCACAAATATGAATTTGGCCTGGCCTGTTGATACCGGAAATGGTTCGACGATGTCCAGTCCCCACATTGCGAATGGAATGGAGCTTTCTACCCCTGTTAGCTGAGTGGCGGGGTTTCTTTGAATATTCTTATGAATTTGGCAGGCCTTGCATTTTCTTGCGAATAGGACTGCATCTTTCTTTAATATGGGCCAGAAGTATCCTTATCTTGTTATTCTTTGGGCCAAAGATCTTCCTCCCTGGCGGCGCCAACTGATGAGGGTGGAACCTGACCAGTGCTCCACGACGTTTCAAACAAGCGCCAGGCGGGGAACTCAGTTGCTCAGAGCTCTGCTTCGCTGGGACTTCTCCACTTCTAATGACCTGCCCAAATGAGTGAGAGGTACCTCCTATTTATAGGACTTTTTATGGGGCAATCTGTCATTTGGGTCGTAACTATCTAATTGCCTAACTGACTAGATCTGGTCCTAAGTCGACTTTTCTGGGATCGACTTTCTTAAGGTCCAACTTTCCCAAAGGTCGACTTTCCTAGAACTCGATGATATTGAGTCTTAGCTTCCCAAATCAATGTTGTTAAGCGGATTTGGTAGGAGCTCAATGCAGCGGAGAGATCGCAAGGATCTAATTAGGACGATCGTGAAGAGACAAGCCTGGAAAGTAGATCGGATCGGAGACAGCGGAGCGACGATGAACGTACTCGACAGGGTTGCCGGAAATGGATCGGGTGATTAGGGAATGGAAATTGTTTTCATTAATTCCATAAAGATCCATTACAGAAAATGTTCTATTTAAACTATTACAACAATTGCAATATTAAAATATCATAGGGTTCATTTCATAAAATATCCTTGTAATTTAGGTCTTCGACGGAAGCTCTACTTCATAATACCTAATCCGATTGCAGGCGGCCCTTGTATGTCGATCTTTGGATCGAACCCGGTTCAGGTTCGTTTAACGAATTAGCTCTTCGTCCGTTCCCAAATCCTCAGTTAGGTCAGCGACCGTTGCTTCTACTCTGATCTTCTCAATGTCTTCTTGTATCGCCTCTGTGTCCACCGGTATCGCATCATACTACTAACATTAGTTACCCAATTCCCATATGGAGAAGATTTTTTATATATATTTGCATAAGTTCCTTGCAATAGCTCCTTGGGTAAACATATATATAGTTAACACTAAACTGCATATACAAAAACATCAAGTTTAAAAACAAAGCACAACTGAAATGAGTGAAGACAATCATGTCATCAATTTGAATATATTTGTACTTACATAATCACTGCAATTGTAATACAATACACAAGATGATAGCAAGCCATCATAACCAAATTCCTGGTAGAAGAAAAATACCAAGGATAAGAAAATTGAGAATCTTACAATGGTTTTCTTATTTTTTTCTATCAACTAGTTTCAGTTTACACCTTGTTGGTACCGAGACCCGTCCAAACGGATCACGAGCCGAATAGACCACAAGCCGCTTCGCTTGAGCAACGGGCCGGAGCCGGCGAAGGTCCAGGGGGCCCATGGAGGATCTTTATAAATACCTCTCCTGTCCAACAGTATAGGAGAGGGGGTGGATAATCACTAAAGAGTATATTAAAGAATTATGTGTGTGAGCCCACACACCATCACACCTCCTAACGCGAGCCCACACACCATCAAAAAAACAACTATAAGACGTAGCCTGAAATATGCTTAAGTGTCCTAAAGGTTGACTCATTGATCTAAGAAACTATTAAGGTTTTTGAAATTCAGGATTCAAATCTTATTTTGTATATTTTCACTTAAATTTACATTACATTTTCACTTTGTAGTGAAGAAAAACTAAGTGCCTTAAAAGACTGAAGAAAGAGTAAGTTTACTAAGCCTTTTCTCTTCTTTTACTAAATCCAAAAGCCCATAATTGTTGGTTCATTTCTTCGCTACCCAAAAGCACTACCGGCTTTTTCTTCGATGTCTTCTTCGATCACATTTCGGACCTCCACATCGTTTTCATCCGAGAGACACATGATCATCTACACCCGCAGCATTGGTTATTGAAGAAGTCGACGACATCACCGGTATCGGTATATCAGTTCCTCCATTTCCAAGCCAGCAAGGCGATCGCGGAGGCAGGAAGCACAAAAGCCAGTCACCGGAACGTGAGGGTGACGGTGTCAGATGGATACAAAAAAAAGAGAATAAAAATAGAGTTACAACATAGCTTTATCGTATTTTTTCATCGCTACTCATTTTTTGAAAATATGCCGTCCCCATCCTCACATTTCGTTCCCATTCCACCATCCATAGTCATAGATGACGACGACGATGTAAAGTACCCTTTTCAAATTTTTCATCTTCTCATCCTGTAGATAAAACCCCTAGGTTTTTGGTATCTATCTGACTTTTCCGACCCCTTGCAGGATTTCGATTGGGATGCAGCCATCAGGGAGATTGACTCCACTTGCGCCAACGTGGCATCGGCTTCGGGGTGTGAGAATGCTGCTTCGACGATTCCTTCTGGAAAAACGGAGAGGCCTTCCGTTGGTAGTTTTCGTCAGGCTACACTTGACTGTTTTGTGAAAAAGATTGCGAAAACATATGATGGAACCAGTTTTGGTAGGAACCAAGTGGATGATCATACGCATCATGATGGTATTTTTGACGATTCTGACATTCATGCTCAGAATGGTGCCCACCTGAATCATTTACATACCACAACTACTGCTCGAGGTCAAAACGTTGCTATTGATCTTGAGGCAGCCAAAACCTGGGTTTATCCGAGTTACTGCTTACTGCCTTATCTTTTCTTAGCTCACCTTCTTTTTTTCAGTGTATTTTATGTGATTTTTTTTTATTCCATTCTATTCATCAGTAAATTCATATTTCTTATTTTTGAATTTGTGATTTTAAAACGCCACAGATACATTTATAATCTTACAGAAGACATAACTGTGCATCAATTCACACTTGAATGGGTTCTTGCATCATTCTATAATTTCACTTTCTTATAGTTTTCTCTTGTAGGTAATGTTTCTCACCGCGATTATCAATTTTCTATCACTGAGAAGGCACTATATTCAAACACAATGGTGGTATTGCCGACGGGACTGGGAAAAACTCTAATTGCCGCTGTTGTAATGTACAATTATTTTAGGTGGTTTCCCGAAGGTAAATTTATTTTGTATATAGGGTTGTGTCTTCGTGGATCGTTTATTGAAAAATCTATGAATGCGAAATTCCCTTGGGTGAATGTAAAAATTATAAAATTATTATATACAAACCGCACCTAATACCTAGGTTCACATCCGGATGTGAATTACATCCAACGGCGGCGTGAACTTCATGGGTACAGTAAAAATGGATTGTGTCAGATAAGAACATGGGAGGTGGATGCACCTTGGAAGAGTAGCATGCGATTTTAATTTTTTTTTAAATTTTTAAATTTTTAAAATTTTTTTTATCTTTCTTCATCTTTTTCTCCATCTCATTTCAGACATCTCATTTCAGAGTTCAGACATCTCATTTCAGAGATTAGGGTTGTGTTTTTTTAATTAATTTGTTATTTTTTTAGGGTTTTCGAAATTGCTGAATTTAATGAAAACAATGAGGGTGAACCCCAACCTGAACCTATAGATGTAAATCATTTGTTCTATAAACGGCTAAAGAAGACACAGGATCACCTATAGATCGTATTATGTATTTAAAGTTTGAACTAGTCTATGTGTTTTGAGCTACTTTAACTATTTTGATATATTTTACGAGAAGTAGATATATTTTAGGTATATAAAAATATATGAAAAACTTTTATTTTTATATATATTTACGAAAATGCCACTGGTGCAAAGGCGTTCTTTTGCGCGCAAAAGCTCAAGTGCTCCAGGTGGTGGCGCATCGCGCAGAGGCGCATCCTGAACTTTGTATATTAGAATCCTCCTAATATATCACCACATAAATCCCTTGTGTCTATGAGACCAGTTAAGTTAATCCCTTTGCATCTACACTATTTTTTTCCAAAGAATGCATCAAATGAGTCGGAACTATAACTAAAGTGGCTGGAATAATTTGGAGTTTGGAGTACTGTTTCCCCCCATTAGAACAGTAATTTGCGGCGAAGATCATAGATTAAAAAGCGACGCTTAAAGCGGAAAAGCGCTCCTGGAGGAGCGCTTTCCAAATCGCTTTTTTTAAGCGGGTGAGTGGGTCGGGTCGGGTTAGTGGGTTTCTACCCATCACCGGGCAGTAGAAGCTTGGAGAAGGGAGGAGGAGAAAGATCTGTAAGCTGCAGTAGAAGCAAACTCTTCAAACAGATTTCTTCCTCTTTTATAGCTGCTGGAAGTTTCTCATGGTCCAGCACCTGTCTGGCCAGGTGTCTTCCCAAATTAGACACCTGGTTGGTTTGTTACACCTATAAATATTACACCTATAAATTACACCTATAAATATTCATCACCTGGTTGGTTTGTTAAACGTGTAATATAAGTTATATTACACCTATAAATATTACATGTTTACTGTAATAAATGTTATATCACACCTATAAATATTTATAATAGGGGTATATATTTGAGAAAAAAATATTTATAGGATTTGAAAAAAAATAATACAGGAATATATATGCAATTTTCTAAAAAATTGCATATATTTACGAAAATGCCATTATCGCTTTTTTAGCTTTAAGCGCGCTAAAGCGCTTAAAGCTAAAAAAGCACTAATTGGAAATTGGGAGCGCTTTATGCTTTTTAAAACTATGGCGAGGATATCTATTTATCTCCCAAATAATGAAATAATTTGTGATTTATGAAAATTACAATTTGAACAGCTGTTTTCAGACTGATTAAAGGCACATTAGAGAACACTGTCCTAGTGGCTAGTCATGTCGACTTATACAAAGGATGATGATGGGTATAGACTCTAGGAAACCCACATGTAAGGGGATAGTTGCTGGGAAATCTGCCTCGAGCAAGAGGAACATAGAACCAGTGAAGCACACAACGGCTACCCTGTGAATGCGATTTCTGGAGTACCAGCGTGTCCGAAGACCCTAAAGGTATCTTGGGATCTGTGAAGGTATATAGAGCCTTAATGGTAGCTACAACTTTGCTTGGTAAGACATGTAACTTATTGAATACATTGCACCCATGGTGGACTCAGATGGGTCCTTTTATGCAGTAGCATATTGTGTTGGGGATCCGGGGCTGATGGCTGTCGACCCATCAGATTCCATTCAAGCAGAATTATGTTTTAAATACTTGACTAGTTCATGCATTTTTTGCACATCATTTTCTTTGAATTTTAGTGAAATTGTTTTATTTTAGAATCCATGTCAAATGATATATTTTTGTATAAGTGTTTATAAACGAAAGCAGTTATAGTATGATACCATTAACTTTAATGGAATTTTAATTGGGTATTTTTCTTTAGACTCCGTGTCAAAATTGATTGTTTGCAAAGACTAAAGACATTTCATATAAATTTGCATGTACAGGAAAAATTGTATTCACCGCTCCTTCTCGACCTCTTGTCATGCAACAAATTGAAGCATGCCACAAAATTGTGGGAATGCCTCAAGTACTGAATTTTCCTTCATTTATTTTTATTTCCCAAGGTTTAATAATGGAAAATAATACAATCAAACTGATTGCAGGAATTGACCATTGATATGACTGGTAATACCAATCCTAGGAACCGAATAGAACTTTGGAAAGAAAAAAGAGTTTTCTTTGTTACTCCACAAGTTCTTGAGAAGGATATACAAACAGGCAATTTTAGCTTTATCTTTTATTTTTTTGTAATAAATTAAATTTTTTATTTAAAAACGAAGGGTCATGCCTAGAGCTTCATCTAACTTATCCATCAATTGTCATATTTATTTTTTGTTGGATGTAAGCCAACCAATTTTCACCATATGATGATTTTGTACAGGTATCTGTTTAACAAAGAAACTTGTATGTTTGGTTATTGATGAAGCTCATAGGGCTTCTGGAAATTACTCATATTGTGTTGTACTTCGTGAGGTTTCAATTTCATTTGCAGAATTTCGTCTGGTTCAAATGTTAATATTTTCGTTCTTTATAAAGTATAGAAGTATACAGTAAACTTACCTTTTGGAAATGGTGAAATTCTGTAAATTATTTTATTATGCAACATGCATTTTTTAACATCACATTTTCCTGCCTTCAATTTTGCAGTTGATAGCTGCATCTGTCGATTTAAGAATTTTAGCTTTGACAGCCACACCAGGCAGTAAGTGTTATTTTCTGTAATTGATTACAATATTGATTTTTTAATGGGTAAATTTTTAATATTTGTAGTTTGAACCATCAGTTTCTTGTTTCACACAAGAAGACATACCTACCTCTATGGGGGTTGTAAACATGATTAAAATGTTGTTTTTCCAAATATTGCAATTTTACTATTTTAGAACTTTACATTGGATATTCTTATTCAGCAAGGAAAGAGAATGTTCAAAATGTTATCGATAACTTATGCATATCAACGCTTGAATATCGTGATGAAAATAATCATGATGTGAGTAAATATATCAATGACAGAAAAAGTGAATTGATTAAGGTACATCCATACATAAATCATTTATATTTAATTATTTTAGATTTTCGTAAACTAATATTCACTTCCCTTTCAAAACATTGATCTTTTTGATAAAATGCCAGGTTCCAATGGACAAAGGTGCTAATGAGATACTCTCTTTATTCATACAAATTATTAAGCAATATGTCATTTCCCTTAACTCTAAAGGAGTCCTTCCACCAAGGGACTGTACCGTTGTAAGTTTAAAACCATATTATCATAACCAATCTTTTGAAAAATCTTTTTTTTTGTAAATGGTAATTTATATTTTCATTAACAAAAGTAGAAAAATCAATTTTACAAGTCTTTAACAAAAGAGTCTCCTATTCCTAAATTCTCTATGCTGTTGTGGAGAATTAAGGTCAAGAGTCTGAACACTTTAACTAGACTGCAAAGCTGGGGACTCAATATAAATACGTCCTGCCCACTATGTGGAAATGAGGAAAAAACATTACAACACCTATACTTTAACTGCCATTACACTAGATCCTTATTGCTAGAGACCACTAGCTGTCTTAACAATGCTGTTTGGACACTTAGTGGGCAAAATCCCCCTCCTCCCGCAATAGATATTAGGATAGGGGATATTATGGAAACAATACAAAAATTCACCCACAAGTCCAGTTGTTGGGGGGTACACTGGACTATGCTAGCATCTCTTTCCTGGCACATATGGTGTGAAAGGAATAGGAGATTAAAACAACACACCCTAAGACCCCCAGAAATTGACAGCAGAGAAATTATAAATGATGTAAGCATTACTTATAATTCTACATCCTATAAGAAGCACAATCTTTCACAGATTTAAATACAAGCTATACGCTCATGGGAGTCCAACCTCTTGAGGCTTCAATCCTTGGCCAGTTAGTCAGGGTCATAGCTGCATAAGAGATAGACAATGTTTTTACATTTACTGTACTTGCATTTCCCTATATTATTCTGTAATCTTGGGCTATTCTCAACCTCTTTTTCAGTAACGAAAGTTTTAATTTCTCAAAAAAAAAAACAATTTTACACAACTTTTATATATTATCCTATATTATCTTTGTTGAGGTTTTTTATGATCTACATGGGAGGTATAAGCTAAGTAGAGTATGTTTTATGTAATCACACCCTTAATGGTCTAATTACCGAGGTGTTATCTTAATGGATTATTTAAGATAATAACTTAATGTATATGTTGTGTATCTGAAAACCTAATTATCTCTTGTAAGTTGTAATAGAGAAGCCACCATGTAATTAAAAAACACCACAAGTGGGCGCACACCATTTCTAGGGTGGAACCATTATAAATCGTGTCTTGATTTTCTTTTTTCGTTTGCTTAAATCACTTGAATCTGATTTGGTTTTACTGTTCCATTAGTGTGGAACTTGTCGATTGCGATCTTGAGGAAGATCAGATATTCAGATCATGTCTGATCTGATTGGCTTAGTGGTAATCTGTCTAACAATCTTTTGAATAATTGATTGCAATTTTTTTGTGAAAAATGGGTGAAACACGCAGTTACATACACTTGTGATTTGCTCTCCAAGTAAAGCAGGTTTTTGGAATTCCCAATCTTTCTTAGGATGTATTTTTTGTTCAACGTTGGTTAGCCTCTTACAGTCCTACTGGTGTAGATCAATGATGCGGAATCTGAGATAGATACCTCTCTTAATCAGCCCAAAATTATTCCTGATTCTACAGAGAATAATTATCCAAAAACAGAGCATGTGAAGCCTGTAATCAACCTCTAGCCATGCCGGTGAGTTAGCTCCACTGCGTCTCTGGATGTCTGCAAGTGCCCTTCCTCTATACCTCTCGCGCATCCATCTGACCTAGATAGAATCCTCTGCATTCCAGATCCTCCCCGCTCTCTTCTTTATTGATGCCGTAATTGTGTCCTCGAATCGTCTGAACCCAATTCTATCCTCAGCCTTCGGTAACGTCATTTGGTCCCAACTAACCTTCTTATTCCCGTCCCATAAGAATCTGTATGTCAGGCTCTGCAACAATCCCACCACCTCACTTGGTAACCTGCAGGTCAAACACCAAAACATAAGATTATCAGTTATGCCCAAGCTTTTTTAGGCGTTCATGCGGTCATGCGATGGTTATGATCGCATAACAGCCTAGGCGGTCGCCTGGAAATATGGGTAAATTTGCAAAAACTACCCTGAACTTATACATATTTGCCAAAAGACCCTGTAAATTCAGAAATATTTAAAAAAAAATATACATCAATTTTAAAACTTGAAATTAGTAATACAAAGTAATAGACTATTAGTCTAAAATTTAAAATGTAAATACATAGTTTATAAGACTTCTAAAAGTTTTAAAAATTCTGAAATTTCTAGAACTCTTCTTCTTCCTCCTTAGAAAATTCAGCCTCTTGTCCAAATGTTTGAGATGGTCCTCCTCTACTATATTGTCTAGTAGTTGGGCCATCTGTTTCATTGACGCCTATTGCATCTTCAAGGGCTACCCAAGTAAGACCGTCATCACCATAAACCTACTCATTGGCAGGTCCTTCTTCGCCAGTTATCCATTCAGATTTATAGTTTATGTCTTCCGTCGTTATGGAGTCTACGTCTTGACAATCTAGCTTGCGTTGCAAATTCAATCGCTTGTTGTAGTGAATGTAGACGAACTTTCTCATTCGCTCGACCTCTAGACGAGTGCGTTTCTTTGTATGGATCTAAATAACAATTGAACAAAGTCAAGAAACGTTATTTAACAATAAGTGATTGAACTATTGAAGTATTGAACTAGAACTTACGAGACTGAATGTGCTCCAGTTTCGTTCGCAACTTAAAGCTGTCACACAGAGGCTTAAGATCCTCTTTGCTATCACACTAAGGTCACGAGTTCTAAGACCAAATGAATTCCACCAAGCAACTGTAAAAAAACATATCATGAATCATTAAACGAGTATAAATGACTTAACCATGACTCATGAGTCTTGCTTCTTCATTCTTACCCGGGTTCATTGAATATGAAGAATCCACAGCTAAAGGCATTCCGAAGTGTCCCAACTTCTCCTTATATGTCATTGCGTCGTTCAACAATTCTAATTTCTTATCCTTGTCCGACTCCATCTTCATCAAACAAGTTTGGAAGTCTAATTCGTATTCCGAAGCTAGACTTCGTTCATCACTACAATGTAAAAGGAACAAGTCATTGAAAATTCAGATTTAAAATAAGAATATCAATTACTTATCAAAAGATTCTGTTAGACGATAGAAAACGTTGGGGTTGAGGAAGGCACCGACACCAAAGATAGGTTTGCTGAAATGCTTCTCCCAACGCTTATCGAAGATCTTGTCAATTTGAGTTAGCAATGGCAGATTCCTGTTTTTCAACATATCTCTAGTGTGCTTCCTTGCCATCTTCAAGTCATTCAAAACTCTGCCCATGCATGGTTTGTCATCTTGGTCGACTAATCTCAGCAACCTCACTAGGGGTTCAGAAACGGCCAAACATTCATATAGGCTCAACCAGAAAGAGTTGTTCCAGATTAATTTTTGCACTTTAGTTCCACAAGACACATTAGCCCAGGGGAGCCAATCAATCTTCTTCAAATTATCCCTCTGTTCTTTCAGACTCTGTAATGTGAGAAAAGAAGTTGCGAATCTTGTGACTCCGCATCTCACCAACTCTTTCGCACCTGATGCGGTCAAGAAAGTACTATGGAGAACACCATGAGCATAGATGTAGGTCGCTATCTTGCGACCACCAGAAATCATCTTCTTGTACTTGGGCAGTTTCCCAATGTCCTCCAAAATCAGATCCACCAGAATAAATGGTTGTACTTGTTCATCAATATTTCTCCGGCACTGACATAGTTCGCCACATTATCTGTACATATCAGTACCACATTACTCGGACTGATGATTTTTTTTTTGAAGCAGTTAAAATTTTCATTTATAGAAATGAGGGGTGTTGTCCTGATACAATGAGAACTAGCAATATAATATAAAATATAGATATAAATATGAGAATGAGAGCAAGTCTCATTTTGACACTTTCCACACAACCATATTGCCTAGTACAGAAGCTAGGCTATCTGCCTCCGGAGGTTGGTCTCCCATATCTGTATCGTGCTAGGTCCCAAAGGGTGACAACAACTCTTTTTGAAGCTCTCTGGCCTGAAGGAGTTGTTGATGTCATTTAAAACCTCCTTAAGAACCGTTTCTGGTGGTCTGAGAGAATGTTGTTGCCATCTTCTGTTTCTTTCAGCCCATATGTGCCAACTCAAAGCTCCAATCATATTCCATAATAGACCCCAAATTTGAGAATGATATGTTAGCTTTTGACATGCCTCAATTAGGTCTCCTATTTTGATGTTTGGGTATGTGGTGGTGGGTGTGGGGATGTTCATGATTTTCCAGATGATATTGTTTAATTTTTCAACTAGGGGTAGAAGGATGGCTCTAGAGTAGCTGCAGTTGAAAAAAAGGTGTCCTTTGGTTTCATTTTCTAAGTTGCATAATAGACAGGTGGGTAGGATGGGCATGCCCCATCCATTTAGCCTGGTGAAGGTATTTAGGTGTTATCAAAGATGTAAATAAGTGGGAGAGATCTCGATCCCTTTTCATTCACAATGAGTATCATATATATACAACTTAATACTACGATAACATATATCATATCACTAATTAGTATCGTATATGATATGATATGGTATGATTAATACTACAATAACATATATCATATCACTAATTAGTATCGTATGATGCATACATATGATATGATATAATATATATGATCATATCACTAATACTCCTCCCTCAAGTCTGATGATGTGAACAAATCAACTTGTCCTTGAGATCTTTGAAGTATTTGAGCTTCAACGCTTTAGTGAGAATATCTGCTTGTTGTGGAACATTCGGTACGTATTGCACAACAAGAGTTTTGTCCTCCATTTTTTCTTGAACAAATCTGAAATCCATAGCTGCATGTTTGATTTTGGAGTGATAAACCGGATTGGCAGCCAAATGAGTTGCTCCTAAATTAATTTGATTAAGTTTCCAACCTCTTGAGACTGCAATAGTTAATACTGCACAAATAGATACTGATTTTACAACTGGACTAAATGTCTCATTGTAATCTCTGCCTTCAATCTGATCACTCCCATTTGCCACTAGCCTTGCCTTCAATCTGTCCACACTGCCATCTGATTTTTCTTTGACTTTAAACAGTCATACAGAATTAATCACATTGTCTGTTGGCATCCTTGGTACCAACTCCCATGTGCCATTATTAACGAGCGCATCATATTCTTTCTTCATAGCTGATTTCCATCCTTCATTCTCCAAAGCTTGCTTGACTGAAGATGAAACTGAAATTTCAGAAGCTAATATAGACAGTGCATACCTAGGATTAGGCTTCTTAATCCCTGCAGCTCCTCTAGTGAAGGGGTGCCTCTCATAATCAGTTAATTTTACTGATTTTGAAATTGAGAACTCGTCACTAGAGCTTGAATTTGAAGAAATTAGCAATATGATACATATAATTAACCATCCTTGGATCAAATCCAGCAACTCATGTCCTCACAAGATGACGACGAATTGCGTGCGCCAAGCGAAGTAGTTTGAGCAGTCCAACGTCACAGTCTTCAGATGTTTGATGAAAACTATCTTGGAAGCATCTGAATTTGTGACTCCACTCCTATCAACAATGCCGCCCTCCATTGCAGCGGAATTCAAGAAAATGAAGGACTGTTGAGGAGAAAATCAAGAATCGAGGAAGCTCTCTTTCTAACAAACTGATACCATATAAGAGATGTAAATAAGTGGGAGAGATACTCGATCCCTTTTCATTCACAATGAGTATCATATATATACAACTTAATACTACAATAATATATATCATATCACTAATTAGTATCGTATCATATCATATCATATGTATGATATGATATGGTATAATTAATACTACAATAACATATATTATATCACTAATTAGTATCGTATCATATCATATCATATGTATCATATCACTAATAGGTGTCCCCATTTTATTCTCCATAGAAGTATAGAGAATTTTGTGGGTTTGTTGGCCCATATTCTTTCAGCTAGAGTGTCTTTATGGTTTTTGTCTCTAATTTCCTCACCTATTTTTGCAAGTTTCTTGCTTGGGTTTCCACTTTTCCAAAGCACTGTGTAATTTGGTCCACACTCTATTAGTGTGAGGGCCTTAGGGGTATCTCCTATTATAAATTTCCAGGCACCGATGACTTGCAAAGCTTGATCTAATGCCTTTGCAATGTAAGAAGCTGTCTTTCTTTTATGTGTAGTGTCTATGGAATACAGATAGAACAATCCTTCGGTTGAATTCACCAAGAAGTTCATAAGGTTTTTTCCTCTGGCATCCGTCCATCCATCAGACAATAAAGTACAACCATTGGTCTTCCACTTTATCTCGTGTCTGGCTCTCATCGCATCGATGTCACCCACATGTCTTTCTAAGCACGACTCTCGTAACTGATTCATATTTGGAGGCCGGTATGTTGGAGTGTTGGACCATATCGTCCAATGGCTTCACAAGTCGCTAAGCATTCAATATGTTGAGCTTGGTTAAATGGCATAGCTACTGCGTACATCCAACCTGAGAAGATATGATCGACCATTCCTTATCTTCTTTTTTGGCAAGTTCGACGACGGATTTCTGTTTGTCGATCTTCCTTTTCCGGACGATATCATGAATAGTTTCCGAAGAAGTAACGGACCAAGTACGGAGGAGGTTGGAGACGATGAAACGAAACCGGAGATCGTCAACTTCCTCTTCAATGGCCGCTCATTGCTAGGGTCATCTAAATCGACGATCTCAACCTCTGGAATAAATGGTAGCTTGCCCTTGCGTTTGCTAGCCGCTAATTTCTTCTTGGAAACACAGTCCGCAATTTCTCTTGAGACAAATCTCGAGGCATTCAGACATTTCACACAGTTCTTGTCTCCTCCCGTCAGATGACCCTTCAACCGACCTATTCCACCCTTGGAAAGAAAGTTACATAGAAGACATCGAACATTGTTTTCATTCGATCGATCTTCCATGAAACCGTATTTCCAACCGGGATCATCGGATTTCGGTCGGTTGGCCTTGCTATAAATGATCTCTTCTGAAAACGAAGAGTGCCACTTCACTACTTCCTCCTCTACTTGTTCTTCATTTGATGGAGGAACGTATTTTTCATTATCCGACATTTCTGAAAATTTTAAAAATAAATACAATCCAACAATCTAAGTTAGATTTTAGGTATGTAAATTGTAAAATAATTTTACAATTTAAATTTTAGATTTTTACCTTCAAAAATCTAATGTTAGATTGCTGTCCGGAGTGAATTAATTGCTGCCCGGAGTGATTGTAATGTGGCTGGACAGAGATGAATTAATTGCTGTCCGGAGTGTTCTTTAAGAGCTCGTTAGACTGTACTCTAAGAGCTCGCCGGAGTGTTCTTTAAGAGCCTGTCGGAGTGCGATTTATGGCTGTCCGGAGTGAGATATAGGTCTGGACAGATAGGGGGCACATAGGAAAAAAAGGGAAAAAATACCTAGGTCAACGATGGCCGGAGGGTCGCCGGAGCACGCCTGGAGTTCGCCGGAGCGCGTGTGGAGGTCGCCGGAGTCTTCCTTTGTGGTGGCCGGAGTCTCCCTTGAAGATGGCCGGAGAAAATGGGTGTGGAGAAGATCTGAAAATCTAGGGTTTGGGGTTCTAAGCTATGTTTGAGTTGCGCCATAGCGCGTAGCGCTGACACTTGGGGAGATAGCGGGAGATAGCGCGCTATCTCGCCTACATAGCGCAAAGTGTATTTTTATTTTTTATATATATTCAGTATATTATAAAGTAATAGTACATATCATACTTAACTAAAGAGTCGTGATCAATTTTAATCATTAATTTTAGAATTCAAAATATCCCTAAATATTAATTTTTAGGAGTCAAAATGATAGTCCAAAACTCTAAATTTCTTATAGATGCAAATCTATTCTTTTTCTTCAATTTCCTTTAGCATTTGAGGTTGCATCCTTTTTTTACTTCTTTGGTAGGTTCGTCGAAATCTTTCACAAACTACAGCAGAAAGAGGAGCTTGAGAAGTGAATGGTCTTGCTTGGCCACTCCTCGTAGAAGGCCCGGGATGCTCTCCTGCTCCGGCTGCCTCCTCTACCATGCTCCATGTCATACCTTCCTCAGTGTATACAAACTCCTCAGATTCTCCTTTAATATCTGTCATCCATTCACTTGTAAGATTTAATTTTTCTAGACGGATGGAGTCGAACTTTCCCTTGTCATCTTCCTCAAGCATTATATTTCTTTGTAATCGTTCCTCAAGCTTTTTATTATAATTCACAAACACCAGATTATCTAGTCGTTCGATTTTCAATCGATTACGCCTCTTGGTATGAAACTGCAATTGAGGAATGCAAAATTAAGAATTGTAGATCAATTAAATTTAAGAAATTCATACTGATGAGGATAATACTCACATGCTCAAACGATACTAATTAGTGATATGATATATGTTATTATAGTATTAATCATACCATATATGATATGATAACTAATTAGTGATATGATATATGTTATTGTAGTATTAAGTTGTATATATATGATACTCATTGTGAATGAAAAGGGATCGAGTATCTCTCCCACTTATTTACATCTCTTATATGGTATCAGTTTGTTAGAAAGAGAGCTTCCTCGATTCTAGATTTTCTCCTCAACAATCCTTCATTTTCTTGAATTCCGCTACAATGGAGGACGGCATTGTTGATAGGAGTGGAGTCCAAATTCAGATGCTTCCAAGATAGTTTTCATCATGCATCTGAAGACTGTGACGGCTGGACTGCTCAAACTACTTCGCTTGGCGCACGCAATTCGTCGTCATCTTGCGAGGACATGAGCTGTTGGATTTGATCCAAATTCCAAGGATGGCTAATTATATATATCATATCACTAATTTCTTCAGATTCAAGCTCTAGAGATGAGTTCTCAATTTCAAAATCAGTAAAATTAACTGATTATGAGAGGCGCCCCTTCACTAGAGGAGCTGCAGGGATTAAGAAGCCTAATCCTAGGTATGTACTGTCTATATTAGCTTCTGAAATTTCAGTTTCATCTTCAGTCAAGCAAGCTTTGGAGAATGAAGGATGGAAATCAACTATGAAGAAAGAATATGATGCGCTCGTTAATAATGGCACATGGGAGTTGGTACCAAGGATGCCAACAGACAATGCGATTAATTCTGTATGGCTGTTTAAAGTCAAAGAAAAATCAGATGGCAGTGTGGACAGATTGAAGGCAAGGCTAGTGGCAAATGGGAGTGATCAGATTGAAGGCAGAGATTACAATGAGACATTTAGTCCAGTTGTAAAATCAGTATCTATTTGTGCAGTATTAACTATTGCAGTCTCAAGAGGTTGGAAACTTAATCAAATTAATTTAGGAGCAACTCATTTGGCTGCCAATCCGGTTTATCACTCCAAAATCAAACATGCAGCTATGGATTTCAGATTTGTTCAAGAAAAAATGGAGGACAAAACTCTTGTTGTGCAATACGTACCGAATGTTCCACAACAAGCAGATATTCTCACTAAAGCGTTGAAGCTCAAATACTTCAAAGATCTCAAGGACAAGTTGATTTGTTCACATCATCAGACTTGAGGGAGGAGTATTAGTGATATGATACATATATGATATCATATCATATATATGTATGATATGATATGATATCATATATATATGATACGATACTAATTAGTGATATGATATATGTTATTGTAGTATTAAGTTGTATATATATGATACTCATTGTGAATGAAAAAGGATCGAGTATCTCTCCCACTTATTTACATCTCTTATAGTACTCCAGTTCCTCTCACAAGTCACAAATGGATGCGGAATAACAAAGTCCGATAATCCTCATGGCATAGTTCCTCAATTCAGGAGTTCTTGATCCAAAATGTTCTCACCATCGAACTAAATTCAGAAAACGTATAAGATCATTGAAATTCTGATTGAATTACAATTTTTATTTACTAAAATGATACTTACTAGGCTCTAAATTCTCAATTGCTAGTTTAGCCACTTCGGAAGCAAATCTTCCGGATTTGTTGATGTAGAGGCTTGAATCAACCACTACCTTAGTTCGTTGGTGCACATCTGGGATCATGCGTGCCACACAATCTTCAAATGCTTCTTGACAAGAGCTGGCCAATTCCGGATTAGACCTACAATTCAATCAAAATTGAAACTATCAATTATCAAGTATCACTTGGTCAATTCTGAAAATTATAAGGCAAATCATACCTTTGCAAGTTGTAAAACACCTTAGGATTTAGGAAACCACCAGCCTTCACAAGAGGTGATTGGTAATGTTTTGCCCACCGCTTGTCCATCAGATTCCAAATTGGTTTATATTTACTTTCGTCATTGTCGAAATTGGTTTTCACAGCACATCTAGCAACTTCGAACGCACCAACTAGATATGGCGTCGCATGAAAAAGCTTGGTTATGCCCCAATGAAATAATTGTAGTCTCCCTGCATGTGACAGAAGCCGGGTCTTCCATGTTGCCACCATGGAAGTGGCCACCTTTACCAATCTACAACAATCTCTCGTCCTGAGGATTGTTGGGCTCAGTGGAAGTCCAAGGTATCTCGTGAGGAATTGCCCTATCGACATTCCAAGTATCTCTGTTAGTTGCGAACCCTCGGGGGTCCTATGTGAAAAGAACACTTCGCTCTTCAACCTGTTCACTTTTAGTCCTGTACATGTAGCAAACACATCAAACACATTCATTACAGATAAAAGCGACTTTCTTTTGGCCTTACAGAAGACCATTAGGTCGTCAGTATAAATGAGGTGTGACCCATATAGTGCTTTGTGGATCACGTATCTCTGTATTTCCTTCTTATCTATACTCTCCTCGATGACTTCCGAGAAATTTTCCATGAGTAAAGTGAAGAAATAGGGGATAGTGGGTCCCCTTGTCTCCGCCCTCAACCAATACGAAAGACTTTCGTGGGGGTTCCATCAACTAAAACTGAAAAAGATGTCGACTTTACCATTCTCATTACTAGTTTAACGGTTAAACTTTAGCCCACTCCCCATTGAATCCAAAGTCTTTCAGTATACCCCTCAGTGCCCTCTAAGCCACTGTATCGTAGGCCTTCGAAATGTCAACCTTGATGCATGCTCGGGCTGCCGAGGCGGCTTGTCCAAACCCAGTTATTATCTCGGTCGCTAAAGCATAATTATCCCCTAATCCAAACTTCTGCGGCACATTTCCTAGGTTCACAGACCTGAACTTTTTTTATATAGAAGTAGAGTCGATGGGCATGCCCAATTGCCTATCACTCACACTATCTTTACTTTTATTTTTCTATGTATTTCCTGTGTTTACTTCCCTTTATCATAATGGAATTTAACTTTATAAAAAAAACAAGGATCCGGGTGCGCGCTCATATGCGATGGCGTATCTCCCTTAGCCGGATCCGGTATTTTTAAATTAAAAAAATCAGAGTTTTGTAAACTCTGTTTGCGTTTTTCTTAAAATGCACTGACAGAGTTTAAAACAGACCCGATCCGGGTCTGTTTTAACTTAAGTTATCTCCCCTATTTTAAAACAGTAAGTTTTAAAATATCTCCCCTATTTCCCAACGTTTAGAAAACCCAAACCCTCTCTAGGGTTTTTCCTTGTTTTCCACATTTCTCCCACCTCCGGGCAGATCTTCCGACGATTTTTGTTGTAGTCCATAGGCGTTCCTCCGGCGACCTGATTTGAGAAAAAAAATAGTAAAAAAAGCATAAAAAAAGGTAAAAAAAAAATCACTGATTTTTTTTTTTAAAATCAAACATTGATTTCCTACTTCCCTCATCTATTTCTTCATTTCAATATGTACAAATGTAGATTAAAATTAAAACAGAATAGGGTTAAAAAAACTGTTTTAATTTTTTTGTTATTTTCTTAGGGGTTTCAAAATGGAAGATTATGCACCTATTGAAGAAGACAATGTCATAGGAGTAAAAGATGACAGTGAAGCGCAAGAGAATCCAACACCAACTACAAATCCGCCGGAAGAGATAGATGTTAGTATCTATGACCCAACGATTGACGAAAATTTGTATTTGGATTTGAAAAGCAACCGACCTCCTAATTGGGACGATCCAACTTGGAAGTATGCCGTATTCGCTGAAAAACAGCAAAAGGTTACACAACCTGTTAGGTGCCTTATGTGCGGATTTGTTTCTACCGGCGGAATCCACCGTGTGAAGGTGCACATTGCTCGAGTGAACCCGGACGGTGGAAAATTAGGTGTAAAACCATGTCCAAAAACTTCAATGAAGATAAGAGAGGAGATTTTAAAAGTTTTGCAAAAATCCACTAAATCGAAGAAACCACCAATCGTCAATGTCGAACTATTACCGACGGATCCCATAAAGAGAAAACTTGCATTGAATGGTACAGGTTCAACGTCATCCACTGCATTGAAGACAGTGGACTTTGGTTTGAAACAAGTCGGTCCATTAGGTTTGTCGAAGGGCGAAACACTGGACGATGTGATCAGACGTTGACTAACAGAACGCTTACGTCAAACCACGTTAGCCGATCATATGAAGAAACAAGAGAGGGAGTTACTTGATCAATATGCAGACAGATTCTTCTTTACAAGTGGTGTTGCTTTCAATGTCGCTCATAATCATGAACTATTGGTAATATTTCAAATTTTATTTTTTTAATAAAATTTGGAATTACTTATTTAAATTTATTTTCAGACATGGGTGGAGGGTATTGGACGGTACGGTCCAGGATACACTCCTCCATCAGCAGACCGAATTGGTGGACCGATACTTAGCAAAGAAGTCCGTAATATTGATGAAATAAGAAAGGCTCATGAACTCAAATGAAATCTGCGAGGTTGTACTCTAATGTCCGATGGTTGGACGGATTGTCGAGGGAGATGTATCATCAACTACTTGATGAATTCTGAGGAGGGAAGTTTTTACATTCAATCCGATGATTGCACCTCTGACACGAAGACGAGAGAGTTCATAGCCAAAGGATTGGAAGATGTGATTGAAAAAATTGGCAGTACTAAGATCGTCCAAGTGTGCACGGATAATGCATCAAACTATGTCATGGCTGGACGTTTGTTGATGGAAAAATATCCGCACATGTTTTGGACCCCATGTGCTGCTCATGTGTTAGAATTATTACTGGAGGATATCGTAAGGTATTGAATTCATACTTAGATATTTCGAATTCAGACTTACTTATATTCTAATTTTCAAATTCTTTTTTTCGTAGAATACCTCGATATAAAGATGCGCTCCGAGGTATTCATCCATTCTATCTCTACTCTGCGCGCAGAGTGGCTCAAGGTGAATGGTAGAGAATTGATTCGGTGCGGAGTAACTCGTTTTGCGACAACCTTCCTCACCCTTTAAAGTATCAAAAGTGCGAAAGATAACTTGAGGAAATTTGATTGGTCCAAATGGGCGAGGGGTCCCTCTACAAACACTTGCTTGGATGTGTCTGATACAATCATAAATGCACGTTTCTGGTTGACTGTTGATCATATACTTTTAGCGTCGGAACCTATTCTGAAGGTGCTAAGGATTGTGGATGACGACTCCAAACCGAATATGGCTTACCACGAAGGAGCCTTCTTAGAGGCAAAAAAAGCTATAAAGAACAACTTTGAAGGGGATTCGAGTTTGTATCTTCCGATCCATACTCTTATGGATAAACGGTGGGGAAAGCATTACAAGTCTTCTCTAATAAGGGCTGCATTTTATCTAAATTCACATTTCTTCTTCAAGTTGATAAGGTATTATTCAATTCAACTTTTTTACTTCATGAATGAATTTAAGACTTGATGATTAAATCTATTTTTTCCAACTACAGTGATCCTGAAACAATTGCTCAATCCATGGAGTATGATGACGCATTCAGTCAATGTGTTGAAAAAATGGTTGGTAATGACGATTCAAAAACGATCGCAATATTTTCTGACATGACCTTGTACAACAATAGAGAAGGAATGTTTGGAGGAAATGTAGCGATGAAGATGGCTGACACTAATGCATCCACTACGATGGTGGGAATTATTTGGTAACGCAAATTGCGACAAGAATCTTAAGTCTGTGTTGCTCAGCTTCAAGCTGTGAAAGGAATTGGAGTACTTTCGCACATGTAAGTTCTTTACATGTTCGATTATTTATTTCATATGATTTAACTATCTAATATGAAATCTCATTTACAGTTCCATACTAAGTTAAGGAATCGTTTGGGCGTCGCACGGTTAGATAACCTCGTTTACGTCAACTACAATATGAAGTTGACAGAGAGGTTCAAAACAAAGAAGTTATTGATTGAAAGCGGCTCCAAAAAGTATGATGTTATTCACGTTAACGAGTTCAACTTGATGAGTAAATGGGTAACTAGTATTGATCAAGGTTTAAAAACCGACGGTTAACCGGTAAAAAATCCAAAACCGGTAGCCGGTTAGTTGGAGCGGGTTCGTGGGTCTACGGGTCGGGTCTGACCCGTACCCGACCCAAATATCCGACCCATTTTTTAAAACCAAAAAATTATTTTAAGACCAAAAATTTATTTTAAGGCTAAAAATATATTTTTATGCCAAAAATTTATACATTGGTCCATGAAAAGAACTATATTATTTTTAATAAAAGCTCCTCTCACTCTTAAGACTTCATATTTGTTTTGGACAAAATGAATCTTTATTTATAGACCAACCTTCTTTATGTTTTTTAAATTCTATCGATGTGGGACTAAAAAAGTGTAGTTAAAAATATTATAAAATATTCTTTGTACTTTTTATGAATGTGGGACTAAATAAAGTGTACATGCATGTATTATTACTTTGTACACTTTACATAATAATACATGCATGTACACTTTATTTAGTCCCACATTAATAAAAAGTACAAAGAATATTTTATAATATTTTTAACCACACATTTTTAGTCCCACATCGATAGAATTTAAAAAACACAAAGAAGGTTGGTCTATAAATAAAGATTCATTTTGTCTAAAACAAATATGAAGTCTTAAGAGTGGGAGGAGCTTTTATTAAAAATAATATAGCTCTTTTCATAGACCAATGTATAAATTTTTGGCATAAAAATATATTTTTAGCCTTAGTGAATTTATGAAGAAGAAAAAATTACGAAAATACCCCCATTGGTTAACCATTAACCGGTGGTTAACCGGCCTAACCGGAAAACCGGTCAGCCAGAACCGGTTACCGGTTAACCGGTTTTTAAACCTTGGTATTGATGGACTATGCAATGAGTGGGTGTATACTGAAGAAGGTCTCACTTGGGCCGACGTGGAGACGGCAGCTGGAGCAACTGAGCACCCAGGTCCATCGACTAGGAGTGGTCAATCTAGACCATTTACTAGTCAAGTTCGTGATAACGACTATGAAGTCGAAGATCTTCAAGAGAATGAAGATGAGGGTGTACCCCAAGCTGAAGCTGGTCCTACAGATCCCAATCATTTGTTCTATAAACGGTTGAGGAGGTCAACAGATGAACTATAGATGTATTTGATCCTATTATGTATTTGAAGTTCAAGAGTTAGAGTGAACTATTCTATGTGTTCCAAACTATTTAAAGAGTTAAAGTATTTTGATAATTGATATATATATATATATATATATATATATATAACTTTCCTATAGTTTTATAAATATTTACGAAAATGCCACTGGCGCATCTGAGCGCATATGCACGCATATGCCCGCATATGCTCAAATGCTCCAGGTGGCCGCGCATCGCGCAGAGGCGCATCCAGAACCTTGAAAAAAAAGAGCATGTTCCATAATGTTGCATCCTTCAAAAAGTACAACTAAACACTGGTTGAGCAAAATGCAATCAAAGCTTGGGAGTCTAACATTCTCCGACAATACCCTAGGAACAACCAATAACTAGGGAGAGCTATAGAATTAATGTCGATGAGCCTGTATATTTTACTCATTCTCATCTGTTTGGTTGTAATCGGGCTGGGCTCTGCCCAAACATTTTCATTTTTTTAATGAAAATTTAACTTCATAAAATAAGTATTTTCATCTTCTCTATAAGAAGATAACTTTGTACTAGTGGATGGTCGAATAAAACAATATACCCCAATCTACTCTTTACAATACATTTATTTTTTATTATTTATCATTTCATTTAATGCAGTGATTGGTAATATTTGTATTATTTTTGTTTTTAAATTCTTTTTTGGTAGATGACTCCATCTGAGTGGGTCAATATAAAGACAATATTTGGCAATGAAGTTTCAACCAAGTTTGGTTCTGCAGAAAAAGCTAAAATTATGTCTGATATTGGAATGATGATCTCCCTTTCTTATATCCGACAATTACTTTTGGGCTATGGTATAAGGTTGGCATATGTGATGCTTGAGGAAAAGTTAAAAGGGTATGTGGCTATACATAAATCGGAAAAAAATGTTGCAATCGAAATTTACTATTTTACGAAAAGGAACTTTACTCTTGATTTCATAAGAAACTGTATGAAACTGCAATTTAATTGTATTATACTTAATTGGTGAATATGATTTTCATAGAAGCTGCAATTTAATTATATTATACTTAATTGGTGAATTATGATTTTCATAGAAGCTGTAATTTTCCAATGAAAATCACTAAGTCTCCTAGCTTACAATGCATAAAATGTTTTAATTG
This sequence comes from Zostera marina, assembly GCA_001185155.1. Taxonomy (NCBI): domain Eukaryota; kingdom Viridiplantae; phylum Streptophyta; class Magnoliopsida; order Alismatales; family Zosteraceae; genus Zostera; species Zostera marina. The sequence goes on from LFYR01001997.1 coordinate 472,272, forward strand.
TAGACCACTTGCCAAGCTCTGTCACAATGAGTTGATATGCAAAACACGGGACTTGATGTCTAAATATTTATCACATGGTGCTCCTTATCCAAAGCTATCAAAACTGATGGAATTACTCAAGGATCATTTTGGTATATGATTGCCATTTTTTACGTTCAGTACAACTGCACAAATACTTACCTAGTATATCTTCGAAAATTTAATTCTAGTATTGCGATATAATTAGATACCTAGAATATCCTGTAATTTTAGATTTTTTTTTGATGAATTAAAGCTTTCATTAGTTTAGATTCAATCTATGTAAGATTGAACTTTTTATAGGTTGTGGGCGATGCTCACATCCCTTATGATTTCTCTGCTGATAATTTTTGGGAGACTGAGGGTATTTTGTTTTAGTCTCCTGTTCCTTTCACACTATACGTGTCAGGAAAGTAAAGCTAACATTAGTCAATGTATACCCCAACAACTGGCTTTGTGCGTGAATTTTTGTATTGTTTCCATAATGTCTCCTATTCTAATGTCTACTGAGGATGAGGGAGGACTCTGACCCCTGATTGTCTATATAGCTTTATTAAGGCAACTGGTGGAATCATGTATAAGGTGTCTGGAGTATTGGCAGTTAAAGAAGAGATGTTGCAATGTCTCTTCCTCTTGTCCAGATTGGGGGCAAGTTGTTTGTAGGTTGATGCCCCACACTTGGAGCCTAGTAAGGGTGTTAACACTTTTAATGCAGACTTTGATGTAAGTCAAGGTAAATGAGTTGAGAATGCAGATTCTCAGTCTGGAAAGGTAGTATAAGTGTAGATCTTGGATTCCACCAAGAAGATCAAGGGAGAATAATACTAGATTAAGAAGAGATGACAAAGGAAATTGAGATAGAAACAGTAGGCGATAAAGTAGATCAGAAAAGGGAGGTGAGTAATACCTTGAGAAATTAATAAAACCAAAAGTGGCCTTCCCAAGTGAGGTCCATCATATTTATACTCACATCATGGGTGATGAACAACCCTCATGATGTGAGTGTGATGACCTTCTATAGAGAAGGTTGTGAGGTCCAACCTTGGTTTGGCCCACCATACATCCTTTGTAAGATGCTCATCCCAATGTGCTTAGAATGTGCATTGGGGTTACTATTGACTAGATGCTCTGCATCAACTTTTGACCTTAATTCTCCATAAAAACATGGAGAATTTAGGGGGCATTTTGGACCAGATCCTAGAGTTTAACTCTTGTATGACACCTTTGGGCCTTAGTGTTTCACAGTGTTTGGAGGGAGCGATTTGTGAGATTCTATAGTTACTTAGACAGATAATACATTTCCCTATTATCTCTCTATTGGCTAGGACTGTTTTCCACATATGGGAATCTAAGGTGGTTCTACTCTCTATTTCCTCTATGCTTTTTCCCTTAATTTATCTAATTTTTACCGAGTCTGCTAAGATAGAAGTGTTTGGGCTCCACATTTTCTCTGCTCTTTTCACCAAAGTTGTTGCATTAGTGGCAAGGAAGTCTGGGAGAGCCATCTTTGTCCAACTACTGCATCTCATTCCATTCCATATAAAGTTATAGAGATGTTTCTTTCAACTATGAAAGCTGTTTGGTGGGGGGATATCAACTCTGAAGATACCTTAGAAATTCTATCTGACAAGATCTTAGTTAGTAACTTGTATATTATGTTTACACAAGATATAGGCCTAAAGTCTGATAGCTCTGTTGCCGTGGGTTTCTAGGGGATTAGTGTAATGAAGGTCTGTTTGGCAGAATTCAGTAGTGGGTTACCATTGAAGAACTGCCTGATACATGTCAGCACTGTATTCCTCAATTCTGGCTAGAGTGCTTTGAAAAATCCCATTGTGAATTCGTCTAGCCCAAGGGAATTTCCATATTGAAAGGAAAATACGGTGGGTGTAACCTCCTCTTTTGTAGGTTGTTGGGTCAACCGCTTGTTCATATCTTGTGAGACAGTCCTTGGGAAGACCAAGGTTCCGGGTGCGCGCGCATATGCATGCATATGCGATGATGCGACCCTAGAGGGAGGCGCATCTCCCTTAGTCGGATCCGGGTCGGATCCTTAAAAACAGTGTTTTGTTTTTATTTAAAAAAAAAAGCCAATTTTTTATTTATTTTAAGACCTTCTAAAAATTTATACATTGGTCCATGAAAAGAGTTATATTATTTTTAATATAAGCTCCTCCCACTCTTTAGACTTCATATTTGTTTTAGACAAAATAAATCTTTATTTATAGACCAACCTTCTTTGTGTTTTTTGAATTTTATCGATGTGGGACTAAAAAAGTGTAGTTAAATAAATTATTATTATAGAGCAAGTTTCCAGATGCGTCTCTGCGCGATGCGCCACCACCTGGAGCACTTGAGCATATGCGTGCAGATGCGCCAGTGGCATTTTCGTAAATATATACAAACCTAAAGGAAATTCATATATTTTTTATATATCTAAACAATATCAATTAAATTTTTTAGTCTAAAATATATTGGATAGAAAAATTATTATAATACATATATTTATTAATTATTATAACACCCTATAATTCATTGTAACACCAAGGTTTACAAACCGATAGAAGTATTTTCGTAATATTATAGCTCTTTAAATGGCTATGGATTCTTTAAACTTATAAAAGAGAGGCTTTTTTAAAAAGAAAAGAATAAAAAACCCAAGAGGCTTTAAAAAAATAATAACGTAATGGGTTGGGCCTTCTTTAATACATCTATAACATCAAAAATACTATATAATAATAATTTATTTAACTACACTTTTTTAGTCCTACATCGATAGAATTCAAAAAACACAAAAAAGGTTGGTCTATAAATAAAGATTCATTTTGTTTAAAACAAATATGAAGTCTTAAGAGTGGGAGGAGCTTATATTAAAATAATATAGCTCTTTTCATGGACCAAAGTATAAATTTTTGGCATAAAAATTTATAAGGTCTTAAAATAAATTTTTTTTTTTGCTTTTTTTTAAATTAAAACAAAACCTTGTTTTAAGTTATTTAAATAACTTAAAACAATTGGGGTCAGATTTTACCCGGATCCGGCTAAGGGAGATGCGCACATCCCTCTTGGGGCGCATCATCGCATATGCGCGCGCACCTGGAACCTTGTTATAGAGTATTTTTGATGTTATAGATGTATTAAAGGCCCCGTCAGTGGAATTTTCGTAAATATATATAAAACTAAAGGAAATTCATATATTTTTTTATATATCTAAATTATATCAATTAAATTTTTTAGTTAAAAATATATTGGATAGAAAAATTATTATAATACATATATTTATTAATTATTATAACACTATAATTCATTGTAACACCAAGGTTTAAAAACCGGTTAACCATTTAGGGGTATTTTCGTAATAATACAGCTTTTTAAATGGCTAGGGTTTCTTTAAACTTATAAAAGAGAGGCTTTTATTAAAAGAAAATAATAAATAACCCAAGTGGCTTTTAAAAAATAATAACGTAATGGGCTGGGCCTTCTTTAATACATCTATAACATCAAAAATACTCTATAATAATAATTTATTTAACCACACTTTTTTAGTCCTACATCGATAGAATTCAAAAAACACAAAGAAGGTTGGTCTATAAATAAAGATTCATTTTGTCTAAAACAAATATGAAGTCTTAAGAGTGGGAGGAGCTTATATTAGAAATAATATAGCTCTTTTCATGAACCAATGTATAAATTTTTGGCATAAAAATTTATAAGGTCTTAAAATAAATTTTTTTTTGGTCTTTTTTTTTAAATAAGACCTTGGCTCCAGCTGCCGTCTCCACGTCGGCCCAAGTGTGACCTTCTTCAGTATACACCCACTCATTGCATGGTCCATTAATACCAGTGACCCATTCACTCATCAAGTTGAACTTGTTAACGTGAATAACATCATACTTTTTGGAGCCGCTTTCAATCAATAACTTCTTTGTTTTGAACCTTTCTGTCAACTTCATATTGTTTTGAACCTTTCTGGTTCATCAATACTAGAAAGGGTTATCTAACCGCGCGACGCCCAAACGATTCCTTAACTTGGTATGGAACTGTAAATGACATTTGATATTAATCATATGAAATAAATAATTAAACATGTAAAAAACATAGACTCAAGATATTACATGTGCGAAAGTAGTCGAATTCCTTTCACAGCTTGAAGCTAGCAACATAGACTCAAGATTCTTGTCGCAATTTTCGTTAACTCCACTGTTCTGGTCCCAAATAATTCCCACCATCGTAGTGGATGTATAGTTTCAGCCATCTTCATTGCTACATTTCCTCCAAACTTTCCTTGTCTATTGTTGTACAAGGCCATGTCAGAAAATATTGCAATCGTTTTTGCCTCGTCATTACTAACCATTTTTTCAACACATTCAGTGAATGCGTCCTCATATTCCATGGATTGATCCCTTGTTTCAGGATCACTGTAGTTGGAAAAATAATCATCAAGTCTTAAATTCATTCATGAAGTAGAAATGTTGAATTGAATAATACCTTTTGAATTTGAAGAAGAAATATGGATTCAGAAAAAATGCAACCCTTATTAGATGAGACTTGTAATGCTTTCCCCAACGTTTGTCCATAAGAGTATGGATCGGAAGATACAAACTCGAATCTCCTTCAAAGTTGTTCTTTATAGTTTTTTTTGCCTCTAAGAAGGCTCGTTCGTGGTAAGCCATATTCGGTTTGGAGTCGTCATCCACAATCCTTAGCACCTTCAGAATAGGTTCCGACGCTAAAAGTATATGATCAACAGTCAACCAGAAACGTGCATTTATGCCTGTATCAGACACATCCAAGCAAGTGCTTGTAGAGGGACCTCTCGCCCATTTGGACCAATCAAATTTCCTCAAATTATCTTTCGCACTTTTGATACTTTGAAGGTTGAGGAAGGTTGTAGCAAAACGAGTTACTCCCACCGAATCAATTCTCTACCATTCAACTTGAGTCACTCTGCGAGCACGACAAGTACCACTTCAAAGAATCCGACTACGAAAGTCGGACTCCTAGAAGTCGCACCTCCAAGGCTGAAGTCGAAGCCTTACACGTTGGGAAACTTGGAGAGCAGAAATGTCGATGGCAAGAAAGTCGATGTCGATGAGCAGAAGGAGTTGGTAAGGAGTAAATGACCCCCCCTCTACTATTTATAGGGGAAGTCGAAGACGAACCGTCACGGGCCTATCAGACCCAAAACTCCATAGGCCTCATGGGCCCAAAGCGCCATGGGCCGAGAAAATCTCTAAGTCCGGACAGAAGGTTCAACATCAGGGTACTATTCATGGTTGGACATCGACATCCTCAGAGAAGGATAGACATCGACATTCACATGGACATCGACATCCTCAACAAGAGAAGGATGGAGTCGACATTCCACAAGTATTCAAATCGACATTCTCAGAGAAGGATAGGTATCGACATTCACATGGACATCGACATTCCACAAGTATTCAAATCGACATCCTCAGAAAAGAATAGAGTCGACTTTTATATGATATCGACCAGTGATTAAAAAGCGACGCTTAAGCGTTTAAAGCGGCAAAGCGGTTTTTTTGGACCGCTTTGCCAAACGCTTTTTTTCACTAATTAAAGCTGTAAAGCTTTTTTTCACTAATAATTTTTTTCACTAGTTGTTACAGGCTGTCCACTAACTTACAGCTATATAAACAGCTAAGATAGGTTACAGCTAAAAAATGTCCAACTGTATATAAACAGTTTATATACAGTTATATAAACCATAGTTTTAAAAAGCGGAAAGCGTTCCCAATTTCCAGGGAGCGCTTTTTTAGCTTTAACCGCTTTAGCGTCGCTTAAAGCGGTTAAAGCGGTTAAAGCTATATAAACAGCTAAAGATTTATCTTAGCTATTTAGGGTTATATATCTTAGCTATATATAACCCTAAATAGCTAAAGCGGTTATCTTAGCTAAAGCGGTTATGGCCCATATATAAACAGCTAAAGCGGTTAAGCTATATAAACAGTTGGACATTTTTTAGCTGTAACCTATCTTAGCTGTTTAGATTGTGAGACCATTTGCTGTAACCTATCTTAAAAAACATTTGAAAAAAGCGTTTGGCAAAGCGGTCCAAAAAAACCGCTTTGCCGCTTTAAACGCTAAAAGCGACGCTTAAGCGTCGCTTTTTAATCACTGATATAAACAGCTATATAACCGCTATATAACTGTATATAACCGCTATACAGTTATATAAACAGCTATATAACCGCTATATAACTTACAGCTATATAACCGCTTTAGCTGTTTATATAGCTTAACCGCTTTAGCGTTTATATAGCTTAACCGCTTTAGCTGTTTATATATGGGCCATAAGCCCATAACCGCTTTAGCTGTTTATATAGCTAAGATAAATCTTTAGTTGTTTATATAGCTTTAACCGCTTTAAGCGACGCTAAAGCGGTTAAAGCTAAAAAAGCGCTCCCTGGAAATTGGGAGCGCTTTCCGCTTTTTAAAACTATGATATCGACATCCTCAGAGAAGGATAGAGTAGACTTTTATATGATATCGACATCCACGAACAGATCTGATCAGGAAGATCAGATTCTCTCTTCCTCACTCGAAATGGTGGCTCTCTCTCGAAATGGTGGCTCTCTCTCACTCTTTTCCTCCTCACTGATCCCACACAAAATACTGATCTGAAACGTGTATTCAGATCAGAAACAAACACTCAATAAAATGGAAGAACAGAAAAAAGAACACAAAATAAGAGAATGTTTTATTAACGAGGTTCAGCTATGCCTACTCGTCGGGGGTGATTGGGTTCCTCCTACCCTTGGTGATGAAAATTACAAGAAAAAATAGGAGACGACACAGAATTCTGTTCAACACACGTTACAAAGGAAAAGAAAGAAACTTTATATAATTAGTTATCTTGGGAGGCGTGCCCTGGCCCCTAGATAACTAATCAATCCATTAGGCCCAATAACTTATTATTTAGCCCATGAATAATACTCTCCATCTAACTTATGCCTCCCTTATAATTTAATTTAATTGTTCACTGAAATAATTGCAAATAACTCCTTGCAATTAATTTCAATTTCAATTAACTCCTCCAATCCGTAATTAACTCCAACAATAATACTTGGATCCTGAAATGGAATCCATCGGGCTGGTCCCCACACATCAGAATGTACCAATTCCAGCTTTGCTTGCTTAACTTGTGGGGGTGTTTTGGAGAAACTAAGTCTTTTCTGTTTGCCGAGAATGCAGTCTTCACAAGTCTCCATATCATCTCAAGTCATCTTTGAAAATTTGTCGTCCTTCACTAGTACCTTTAGACTCTTTTCACTAATGTGATCCATTCGTTTGTGCCACAAAGTTGAGTTCTCTGCAATACCGATTGATGCAAACAAATTGGACTCATCTGTCAAGTACATGGTGCCATTCTTCTGTCCTCTTGCAACTATTCTGACTCCTTTGGTAATTTTCCATGATCTATTTCCAAAACTGGCCTGTATAGCACCATCATCTAGTTGACTCACTGAGATTAGTTGCTTTGACAACTTTGGCACAAATCTGACATTCTTCAGAATCCACAAACCCTGCTTGGTCTGGATATGTGCTTCACTTCTTCCACAAACATCCAATGCTTTGCCATCAGCTTGGTAGACTTTGCTGATTTCAGTATCTCTGTAGTTCTTTAAATTTTCCTTCTTGTAAGTCGAATGAAACGAAGCACCTGAATCTAACACCCAAGTGTCCACAGAACTCACTACACAACACATCAATGTATCATCTGAACCTTCTGAATAGTTAGCACTGTATTCAGATTCTTTTCCCTTAGATTGTTTCTTTGGAGCCTTGCAATCTGATCTGAAGTGGCCAGGCTTGTCACAATTCCAGCAAATCACATTTTTCTTCCTTTTGCTCTTATCTCGGGACTTAGAATTGCTTCTAAATTTTCCTCTATTCTGACTTTTGCCTCTACTCTCTAAATTCAGTGCTGTAGAAGATGACTGAGTCTTGCACTTTCTCCTGATTTCTTCAGAAATAATCAGGTCCCTTATATCATCCCACTAAAACTTTCCGTGATCAATAGAGCTGCTCACACTTGTAGTAACTTGTTCCAATTTTCTGGTAGGGATGATAATAAAATAAGTGCTCTAAGTTCATCTTCAAAGTTGATATCCACAGAAGACAACTGTGTCAACAACACATTTACTTGATTCACATGATCAACAACATTTGCTCCTTCACTCATCTTGAGATTAAACAAATTACGCATCAGAATAACTTTGTTTGTTGATGTAGGCTTTTGATACATATTCGTCAAGGTTTCCAACACCTCTATTATAGTGGTGCACTTGAAGATGTTGAAGACAACATTCTTAGCCAAGGAGGGTCTAATAAGGCTGATAGCTTTTCTGTCGAGAAGCTTCCAATCTGCATCACTCATATCTGCCGGTCTTGTGCCCAACATCGGAGCATGAAGATTCTTTGCATAGAGGTAGTCCTCTATTTGCATTTTCCAATATGCAAAATCATTCCCTTCAAACCTATCGACCCTATGCTTTATTTCATCCGCCATTTCAAGCACAACTACTGCTCTAGAAGGTCTGAATACACGTCGATAAAGGGTTTACAAACCCTAACCAGAAAAAACCACAGATCCTAGGCACGTCGGCTAGAAAGAAGAACGCCGGCTGGATGACCAGGAATACCCGCCGACTGGAAGACAGAGGAACGCCGGTTTGGAAAACCCTTCCTCCAAAAAAAATCCCTCGATCTGGAAATCAGGAAACACACCAACTTTGCTCTTCTCTCTTCGATTTGAATCCAATCTTTCGCTGGAAACCTCAATTTTTTATTTTCGTGAACAGTAACTTCGCCGATGAACAGTATTTCGACGGAATGAACAGTGTTCGTTTTTTATTTCAGCACCTTCTTGGACTTCAAACAAGGCTCTGATACCAATTGATAGGATCGATGCTTCAATCGAACTGAGAAAACCGAGCAAAAAACAAGAACAAAACAGATTTACGTGGTTTGGCAATGTGCCTACGTCCACGTCGTGTCTCCTCTTCTTTTTCTCTCACACAAAGAATACAAGTCATTACAAGATACTTATATGGGAGATTAGGGTTGCCGTTTTGTGTTTGCAATCCTAATATCCATTACAAGGCTTAAAGTCCATTTAACAGAATTAAACCTATTTAATTCTAATGGCTCATAAAAGGCCTACATTAATTCTAATTATTCTAATTACAATTAATGCCCATAATGCCCTTATGAAAACGTCTCCATACTCTAACACTATTCTAGGTTTGGGAGGTCCTAAGTCAACTCTTGGGAATATCGACTTTCCTGGGACTCGATTTCTGAATAAAGTCGAGTCCTAGAGAAGTCGGACCCCAAGAAAGTCGATCCCAGAAAAGTCGATCTTGGACCAGATCTGATCAGTTAGGCGGTTATTGTCCAAATGACCAGATTACCCCCATAAAAGTCCTATAAATAGGAAGCATCTTTCACTCATTAAGGCAGGTTATTTGGAGTAAAGAAGTCCTAGCGAAACAGAGCTCTGAGCACTTGAAATCCGGCCTGATTCCCCACGGAGTTTTCCGCTTGATGCTTGTTGGAAGCGTCTTGGAGTACTGGTCGGGTTCCACCCTTATCAAGGTCTAATCTATTGGGTGATGAAAAAACCCCTAGGTAGGCACTTTGGCCTGTTAACATTTTTTTGGTATAGTCTTTCCCATCTTTCTCTGGGAAAAACCACCCAATAGATGACCGTGAAGCTTGTCAATGAGACTCTTGAGTCTTGACATCTAGGACTTGATAATCTGCCTTAAACAGAAAAAAAAGAGGTTGTGGGGTGGAACTCTGGTGATGAAGGACTCACCGGAGTGATGTTGCACCTTGAGGATCTAGGCGATTTGTTAGAATTGCCTACCCTTGTCTTCTAGTGCAGAGAAAAAGAATGGCCTAGGTATCTTAGAATAGTTCATCTTGTGTATTATGCTCTCTTTAGAAGAAAGCTTTTGTATGTTCCCATATGATAATTAATTCAAAAATTCCTCTGGCTATAGGGGTGGTTCTCTTGCTTTTCTCGTGGAGATAACATTTTCCTTTAGCTCAATTTCTTGCAGATTGTGCTGGTTTTATGGTTTATTTGTTTACATGGTGCCTTGTGTTGCCGACTTGCTGGGGTGGTTTGCTGCTACTGTTCAGTTGTGCCCGGTTTGGAGACAGGTTTTGTTGGCTGGGAGAATTGAGTTTCGGTTTAAATATTGGGCATATTCGGTAAGATGTTAGGTTTGGGATAGCGTTTGAAGTTATGCTGGTGATCAGGTTTAGTGTCGGGTTTAATCGTAACTCGTTAGGAGGGAGACTGGTTTGAGAGTGTTAGTTTGTCATATCCGTTGACTGTCTGAAGTCTGAACCTGGGGTACATTTTCTGACTTAACATTGGATTTCTTCTCTGATTCCATACTCCATCTGTCTGATCTTTCCACATCAGCAACTCCCACACCTGTCTAGACCTATAGCACAACCTAATTCAATATTTAGACTGAACTACTTATCTAGAATAAGATCAAGAGGGGCTTGAAATTAATATTTTGATTACTCTCGAAAAATCTGGAATCTACCAGAGAGAAAAAATAGGAAAAAGTGTCAAGGGTTTACTTTATGTTTCAGATCAGCATAGGATTTGGTTAGGAATAATTACGTTCCTGAAGTGTATGTTAGAGTATTATGGGATTAAGATATATATTAGTTTGCACTTTATGTATCCAAAATATTTGTATTTGCTATTCTATTCTGTTCTATTTGTTTGTTAAGTGTTATTCTATGCTGTAAAATATTGAATAAAATTTACCATTACTAATGGTTTAAAATTACTATATTATTTTCAAAAAAATACTGATAACCTATTGTGATTTGCGTAATCAATTCTATATGAAATAAAAATGTAAACATCTTTATTACTCTTATATTCTATGTACTGCTACTACAAAAGAAAAGCTCAAAAGTTCCTTCATTATTTTGTATAAGTAGAATCAAAGAATTCAAAGGACTCAAGAGTGATGATCTTCTCAAGTTATAGACAAAGTGTCAGGTAATTTCAAATTATATTAACACGTGTCAATACTGTTTGAGTAAGTTTTTAGTATATAGTTAGCCTCGAACTTCATATCCAAATGTGTACATATGCATTGTAACCCCATTTCTTCATTTTAATATAGAAATTTACCCTTTGCAAAAGAAGAAGAAGAATTTTCTGACCTTTTTGTTTGTCTTGGTTATATTGTTTGCCTAATAATAATTTATTATGTTGTCAATAAAGTTATGATGAATAATACGATTTTGAATCAATATAGGCATATAATAGATTCAATAAACAAAATTGGAGGGCTGATTAAAGTTGCAGAGTTTATTGGGCAAAGTTCAGGTATATCGACATTTCTTCTCCTAACACGACGGTCTTTATTTGAGAAAATGAATAAATCTGTAATATATTTGTCACTTCATTTTTCTATATTTTTCTCTGTACAACAAATCTATGATAGATACCTAAACAAAGGTAGTTATTACTCAAGGAATCAGACACAAATTTATTTTTATTTTTTGAATTCTGGTACAATAAGACGTGTTGAAGATCCTTATTTATATTGTCTGCTAAACTAAAGTGAAAACCATGTTGTTGTTATTATTGAAATAGAACAATCTCCCTGGATTTTGTAGAATACAAAATCTAGCTCTCCCTCATAATGAATGATGGCTCTCTAGGTTTCCTCATAAAGGAATTTTGGAGAGGTTTATGTTAATAAAGAAAAAAAGAACACAGATTTATAAAGGTTCCATTCAAGATAGTGTACTTCCTTTCTCTTCTGCCGTGTTGTTGACTTTGTATTAATCAATCAATCAATCACAATTAGGGTTACAATGTAATGTAATCATAAGATATATATAAAATATAATGTGATATTAATTAGGATGGTCCAATAGGTGTTGCAATTATACACGTCTAGACATGCTCCACATATAACTCCCAAATTACCAACATACTCCCAAAGTACTGATCTGAAACGTGTAATCAGATCAGAAAAAATAGAAGTGGAGGAAGGAAAAACAAGAACATAACAAAAGAGAATGTTTTGTTAACAAGGATCAGTTGTACTTACTCCCCAGGGGTGATTGGGTTCCTCCTACCCTTGGTGACAAGAATTACAGACGGCAGAAAATTATCCAGCACAATTACAAGAAAAAATTAGATGATATTTATAATTAGTTATCTAGGGAGGTGTGCCCTAGCCCTTGATAACTAATTAATCCAGCAGATCCAATAAGAATTATTAGCTCATGAAGAATATTCTCCATCTAACTTATGCCTCATAATTTAATTAATTACTCACTGAAATAATTGCAAATAACTTTTTGTAATTAATTTTAAGACAATTAACTCCAACAGGTGATTGAGGTGAGGTGATGAGGAATAATCTTCAAGTGAGAGATTGTCAGTGTTAATTGCAAGACGTTAATTGCAAGTATTTCAATGAGAAATTATTTAATTACTAAAGGAGGTATAAGAATAAGTGGAGAATATTCCTCATGAGCTCAATTCCCATTGGACATAGAGAATTAGATTTTTTGTCTAGGGCTCAATTCCCGAGACAACCAATTCTATAAATACTTAATCTTTTCTTATTTGTAATCCCTACATTTTATTTTTATTTTACCAAGAGAAAGATGGAGCTCAATCACCCCCAGAATGGTAAGCTAGGCCAAACCCCGTTAACAAAACATTGTTATTTTGTGTGATTTATTTCCTATTATCCAAATTTTTTCTTTAAATCTTTTCAAAATTCCTTTATGAGGAAACCTACAGAGTCACCATTCATTGTGAGTGATGTTAGAGTGTGGAGACGTTTTTTATTAAGGGCATTAATTATAATTAGAATAATTAAAATTAATATAGGTCTTTTATGAGCCATTAGAATTAAATAGGTTTAATTCTGTTAAATGGGCTTTAAGCCTTGTAATGGGTATTAGGGTTGCAAACACAAAACGGCAACCCTAATCTCCTATATAAGTATCTTGTAATTACTTGCACTCTTTGTGAGAGAAAAAGAAGAAGAGGAGACACCCCGTGGACGTAGGCACATTGCCGAACCCAAGCTTTAAAAACCGACGGTTAACAGGCTGACCGGTAAAAAATCCAAAACCGGTAGCCGGTTAGTTGGAGCGGGTTTGTGGGCCAGCGAGTCGACCCGTACCTTAAAAAAATCCAAAACCATTTTGTCTGACCCGTACCCGACCCAAATACCCGACCTATTTTTTAAAATCAAAAATTTATTTTAAGGCCAAAAATTTATTTTTATGCCAAAAATTTATTCATTGGTCCATGAAAAAGCTATATTATTTTTAATAGAAGCTCCTCCCACTGTTAAGACTTCATATTTGTTTTAGACAAAATGAATCTTTATTTATAGACCAACCTTCTTTGTGTTTTTTAAATTCTATCGATGTGGGACTAAAAATGTGTAGTAAAAAATATTATAAAATATTCTTTGTACTTTTTATGAATGTGGGACTAAATAAAGTGAACATGTGTTATAGAGTATTTATTTAACACATGTACAAATAAATACAAATAAGTACATGTGTTAAATAAATACTCTATAACACATGTTCACTTTATTTAGTCCCATATTCATAAAAAGTACAAGAATATTTTATAATTTATTTAACTACACTTTTTTTAGTCCCACATCGATAGAATTCAAAACACACAAAGAAGGTTGGTTTATAAATAAAGATTCATTTTGCCTAAAACAAATATGAAGTCTTAAGAGTGGGAGGAGCTTTTATTAAAAATAATATAGCTCTTTTTATGGACCAATGTATAAATTTTTGGCATAAAAATATATTTTTAGCCTTAGTGAATTTATAAAGAAAATAAAATTACGAAAATACCCCTACCGGTTAACCGGCCTAACCGGAAAACCGGTCAGCCAGAACCGGTTATCGGTTAACTGGTTTTTAAACCTTGGCCGAACCACGTAAATCTGTTTTGTTCTTGTTTTTTGCTCGGTTTTCTCAGTTCGATTGATGCATCGATCCTATCAAGTGAGTGTTAACTTTTGTGTTCTACAAGATCCAAGGTGATTGTTCTGTTCGAACAATAACAACCGATATCAGAGCCTCGTTTGAGGTTCGATAGGTTTCTCGAAAAAGTGTGTGAAGTAAAAGAGTAATCTGCTTCAACGACAGAAACACTGTTCATCCGAAAAAGGTCTCTGCGGAATACTATTGACGTCCAAGATTTTTTTTTGAAGTTTCCAGTAAAAGAGTATTACGTTCTTTTAGAAAAAGTTGTTGCTGTTAACAATAATGTTGGGAACTAGATCTAGAGCAATGAATTTTTTTATTAATCTTTATCCATTTTGGACCTCTTAGAATGGGAAAGAGGAGAAGAAAGAACACGAACACATGAATTTAACATGGCTTCACACAATCACACCTATATGAATATCATGCATCTACACCACTTCTATAGTGTTTTATTGGGATTCATCTTTCAGAATTTTGTTTAGAAAATTTTATACTTAAATACTATTCATCTTTTATTGGGGAAATATAAATTTTTGAGCCAATGCCTTGTAAAACATTACAGGAAATAAGTTACTTAAAGGGCAAAGCCAAAAAACTCAACAAGCAGTGTTACAGGTAAACAATACTGTTAACAACTAGTTATGTTTTGTTAGAAGTTATTAGAGTCTTGTTTAGGTATATGATGTTGACACACCCCTTCTATAAAGGCTTTTAAAATATTTAGTCGTTACTAATTATGATGTACTTAAATTCTCACTTCTAATAGATATTATTACTTATTAAGTTCAACATTATATGAATAAACATCTCTACCAATTCATCACCTACGGCATAGTGAGGCCTCATTCCAATTTACAGTCTGTGCTTGCATAGTTCGTATTTTAAAAAACATCGATTTTTTTCTAAGAATTCCTAAACTCTGATTTCAAATCTGTTTTTTTAAATGCATAAATTTCATTTTTTGCAGAAATTTCGTTCAGGTGAATATAATGTTATTGTCTCAACTTCAATAGGAGAAGAAGGTCTAGATATCATTGAAGTGGATCTTGTAATCTGCTTTGACGCCAACATCTCATCTTTGAGAATGACCCAGCGAATGGGAAGGACAGGAAGGAAGAACAGTGGCCGAGTTGATATCCTTGAGAATTTTTTTAATCATGTAACTCAAAATTAAGAAAATAAAAAAAAACCATGAAAAGTTTTACCACACACCAAAAAAGAATTATGATCCAATCTAATTCTCAATTTTATTACCTGATTTTCTTTAATTTACATTACTAGTTTTAGCTTGTGAAGGTCACGAGTTAAATGGACACTTACGAAAGCAAGCTACCGGAAGGGCTATAAAAAAGAAAATGTTTAATGGTGGAGTCAACAGCTTTGATTTTCATCTAAGCCCCCGAATGGTAATATAGTTTTACAAATTTCATGCTGCCTAAATGTTATTGAAATCTTATTGTTCACATTATTTTTCTTGTCCTTGAAGGTCCCCCATTGTTGCAAACCAAAATTACATATTGTAGAGTTTTTGGTTGGCGAGTTTATACATTTTGGAAGAAAAACCAAAGCTACTCCCATGGGCAGATCCCTGCTCTCAGGCATATTATCAACTGAGGAAAATGACACAATCTCTAAGTATTTTCATCATCCCAATGAGGACGATTGGAAGCCATCTCTTATTGCTTTTCCTCATTTTCAGACTTTTCCTTCCAGAATACACAGAGTGGGCCATTCAATGAAAACAGTACACATGTTTATCAATGCTATGGAATACCTTCAAATGTCTCCATCTTCTAAACCCAATGTAGTTCTTCCGGTTGAGGTCAGACCATCAGATATATATATATTTTAAAATAGATAATCTTTGTTTTCTTTTATACACAATCACAAATATATCAGAATACTCTTGTTAACTGGTTGCGGGGCTAATTCAATATAATGCAGACCATAATTGTTTAAGACTCAGGCAACACCTTTTAAGACTACCTGATGTTTTGTTTATTGAGATTATAAAAGGCATCAGTCTCTCCTTTAGGTCTGAGATTTATACGAAGAGTTTTGTACACAATTAGAGGAAAGTACTATGCAAGTTTAGAAGACCAATCTCTTGAGACGACACACTTAATTGCTTGAGCACTAAGTACTATAGCCATATAGGAGAGACTCGATGGGCCTAAATCTGTCCCCCTCATATTTTTTTTCTTTCCTTTTTATTATAATTTAGGGTACCGCCCTCTCATTTTCATCAATGGAAAATTTATTTCTTGTAAAAAAAGAATACTCTTGTTGAAATTTGAATAATAACTTTTGTTTGATTCAGGCGGCAAAAAAGTTAATCTCCGAAGACAGTGATATTCGTCTAAAAGGTATCATTAAAAATTTACAAGTTAATTTTTTTTGTTTTGGTAAATAATTACAAAATAAGGAAAGCATTTTCAAGTTAAATTTCTCTTATATCTAGGATTAAATTGCATCAAATGTCTAATTCACATTTCATCATAAAATCCATGCAAATAATATAGAAGAAAAACGTGCCATTAGTCTTTGACAGAATAAAAATCTTGGTCGATATTCCATCTGTTTGAGTTACAATTAGTATACGATCAATTTAATTGTGAGTTCTATAAGATTGTTCTTCACTTCTTCCCAAGGTCGTCATAAAACTCTAAAACCAAGCAGTATTGAAAACATCAAACATCCCCACCACAACCCTAACACAACATGATATTAGACTCTGTGACATCATTGAAGCTTACCAGAAACTCACCCACCATTCTCCTCCATGGGGCTTTCATTGGAATGCTTTGGGGAACCTTGCTTGACACGTCTGGTCCGAGAAGAACAGAAGGCTAAAGAAGCATACCCTCAGATCTCCAGAAGAGCTATACCAGAAGTTTATTTGAGACATATAAGTAAAATGAATAGGATACGAATTTATAAATGGGGGAGAACAAATGTTCGATCCCTTCTAAAATGTATTCAATTAGCTTATATACATTTGGAGGGATTATATCTAACATTTGGAGGGAAATATTGAGGGATGTGAGTATCGGGAATCCCAATTTTCAAAAGTCTGTTCTCCTTCCAGGCATCTCCCCGAGCTTCTCCAACCTTCTTCAGCCTCCTCCAGCTTTCTCCAGCCTTCTTGCAAGCATCGACCAGAGACCAGATCTGGCCGACCAGCTTCTCCAGCCTTCTCAAGTCCTCTACTCTTTTTTACTCCCTAATCTAAACCCTAAATACTAGGGTAAATCTGGATCCGCCTAACTGGATCTGCTTTTTCTTCTCTTTAAACTACTATTTTTTTTTTTTTTAAACTAAGTAATATTTTGAAAATACAGGTAATTATTATAATATTTAAAAAAATACAGGGAATATTGCAAATTTCCCACCCTAAATTATGCGACGCCTAGGCGCCCCATGCGGTCATGCGACCAAGGCCATCACATGACCGCATGGTCGCATGAAAAACTTTGGAGTAATCTGTCTTGGATTAAAACAAATACTATCAGCTATATTCATATCATCATATGGGAGTCCAACCTCTTGAGGTACCGGTCCATGGCTACATAATGCCAGGGTTATAGCCATAGAAGTGAGTGACAATGTTTTATATGTTTTGTTACTTTTTAGCCTTACTATTTGTATTTCATTTCCTTATATTTGTACTCTGGGTAATGCCCATCCATTTTTATCTTCAGCAATGAAATTTTAAACTTATTAAAAAAAAAACCATTTAACTAATTATAATAAATAGGACTTGCAAGTTATACAATGCATCCGTTTTCTCCCTTTCCCATCTATTATAGACATGTTTACTAATTACTACAATAGACAATACCATTTTTTTAATGATTTAATATTTTTGAGAAGTTAATTGTATCAACAATAGCCAATTTGAGTTGACTGGTTTATCTTATTCTTGGCTAATTATTATTCTCTAATTTTTTTTTTTTTAAATTAAGGTGTTTATGATTTTCCTGAACAAACATCGTGTTTTGAACCATTATCTCTTAGTAACCCCGATGCCGTATTTGAGAATTATAAGCTAGAGTTTGCTTCACAGAAAGCTGGCCATCAGTTTCTCTTCGAGACAAATTTTGTGTCTGTTAATACTCTTGGAGAGGTTGTAATTGCTTCTTTTCCCACTCTTCCTTTCATAGATGTTTCAGATATCAGAAGTGACTTGTCTCATGATCACCGAACAAAACCCACTTACTTATATGAGGCATCAATGTTCCATTACAATAAGAAAACTTTGATTCCAAGGGATGCTTTAATTTTAAGTAAGCTTTCTGATTCAAGATACACTGACTCTGAAGATGTATTTGCCTGTCAACCATATATTTATAAAGAGAAAAGCAAGGAAGAAACATATCCAAAAGAAGAGATTTTGCATCAAACACCACTTAGTACTCAGGAAATGCTAGTCTCGAAAGACAATTTACAAATGAGTAAAGTTTCAAACTCAATTTTACCAGCCTGTGAATCTGCCAGTGCAAGAAATCACTTTGATTCTAGTCCAAAATTTTCCAGTAAACATGGTCATTCTGATTCCGAAACAAATCATTCTTTTTCCTCAAGCATAAATCATGATCATGAAAATTGTGAATTACTTACGGATCACCATTCGATAAATTCACACATCCGTTCAAATTTGGGCAATGATACATTCCATGGACAACTAAACACTGAAGAAAAATATGATTCAGATTATGCCCTTGATGATAAAACTAACGCACAAGTCAATACTAATATTACATTCAATAATCAAGTTATTGATGGAAGCCCTGGTGATTGGCTAATGAAATTAGAATCTCCGAAAACAGTACAAGTTGCACCGAAGTTTAAAAGGTTGCGTAAATACAATGATACTGTACAAAAACTTCCGTTTACCGACTTTGAGAGAAATGCAAGCGAAACAAATATAAATTTACATCACATTGCAGAGGATGGTTTCTGTCAGAAAAGGAGAGGTGATACTTTTTTCTCTGTCTAAATTATTTCTTCTTATCAAACTACTGATCAAATCTTCATTATACTCTCCACATTTCGGTCTTTAGTTCTTTACCATTGTATTCAATAAGTGGTAGCTTGACATTAGTTATTAACTTGTTATGTTTGTAGGTTTGGACAAGAAAATGACACTTGTCAAGTCATTCATTGAAGAAGAAGCTGAGTAAGAAATCAGTTAAATCTTCATATTAATTGTCACTGTTTTCACTGCAAATTAATTGTCACTGGTTCCGGATGCGCGCGCATATGCGACCTCCCAGGGAGGCGCATCTCCCTTAGCCGGATTCGACCCGGATCCGGTCCTGAATTTAAAAAAACAGGCCAAAAAAAATTTATTTTAAGGCAAAAATATTCTTTGTACCTTGAATTCTATCAATGTGGGACTAAATAAAGTGTACATGTGTTAAATAAATTATTGTTATAGAATATTCTATGTACTTTTTGAATTCTATCAATGTGAGACTAAATAAAGTGTACATGTGTTAAATAAATTATAGTGTTATATGTACTTTTTATATCCTATCAATATAGGAATTTTATATAAATAGATATATAACAGGGAATCTATGAGGAAGAAGAAATTTACGAAAATACCCTAACCCTAACCACTGGTTAACCGGTGGTTAATTGGCCTAATCGAAAAACCGGTCAGTCAGAACCGGTTAACCGGTTTTTAAACCTTACACGACACCAATATGACCCATGACTAATTTTTTTAATACGGAAATGACACTCATATCTAAGGCTGTCAACGGGTCCGGGTCTGGGACCAATTTCAGACCCGTCGAAGGGTTTAGACCCGGATGGTCGGGTCCGGGTCCGGACTCGGTCAGTTAGTGGTCCGGGTCCAGATTAGCCAGACCCGGCTGGATCCGTTCCCGGCTATTTTTAATGTTAGAAAAAATATATATTAACATTTTAGTAAGTTAGGGGTTTAAATATAAATATTTTAATATATATTGTATAATATATTAGTAACTTAAGGGTTTAATATAAATACACCAATATTTGTTTATTATGTTTATTTATTTTACTAAAATTTATTAACTATTTTTATATTCTTAATTATTTATTGTTTCTTAGGTAAAAAAAAATTTATTTTTTAGACCCGGACTAGACCCGGATTTTTTATGGGTCTGGTCCGGGTCTAGACAATTTAGCACTGGACCTGGACCCGGCCCAGACCCGAGCCAAGTTCATGGGTCCGGGTCCAGCTCAGTCGTCCCAGACCCGGCCCATTTACAGCCTTACTCATATCTTAGTAAAGAAATTCAAATAAGCAGAAAAATATATTAATAAAAATATTCAAATTTAGTGTCTTATAATCGTGTCGTGTCGTATACTCGTATCAAGTTACATTGTGTATTTGTGTAGTGTTTCCAGAGGCAAACATTCCAAGGAATGGTGGAAAATTTCCACTTGACGATCACTCTAATTTCTTAGTAACTCTTTCGATCTCTTGGAAGTCGAAGTGTCGTCAAATGAATAACCTAGTCTTCTTTTGGGGGCTTCCTCTCTTGGATTTGGTCGATAATGGGCCTGGATCCAGTTGATTGACCCAATCACCTGTCTTCAACAGGTCTTACATGAGCATGTGGAAAAAGAGAGGAATTTGTCTTGCAAATTACCCAAATAATGATCTAAGGGAACTAT
Organism: Zostera marina; assembly: GCA_001185155.1. Lineage (NCBI taxonomy): Eukaryota > Viridiplantae > Streptophyta > Magnoliopsida > Alismatales > Zosteraceae > Zostera > Zostera marina. The sequence continues at coordinate 493,017 of LFYR01001997.1, forward strand.
TCATGTCCCATATGGCTTGCTCCCCAAAATTCCTATCGGCTAACCCTAAATAAGTGACTTAATTTACCTAATGTGTTCAATGGGTTTGGCTTCAATGAGAGCCGACTCAACAGTTTTTATACAGATACTTTTCTTAAAACATTGTGAGGTAAGAGTAGGATTGGACATACAGATTGTGTGTGTAAAATCTCATGTATACTTTGATTTTAAAAATTAATGATAAATTTTCTACTTTTTACAAAAACTTCATAGTTCATAGTGCTATGTTGAAAATTGAGATACAATGAAGCATTCATATTAGTGATATGATAATTTGTTGGTATTTTATGTAATTATTTAATAGTTGTAGACTTGTAGTTAACTAATGTTTCTAGAAACTTCTATGATTAAGGTCTAACAAATCAGTTAGCATGATTCTGTTAGACCTCAATCCCCCGAAACTCCGAAAGTGTATATAATCTAATTAATGACATTTTAGGAGGGAGTAATCACTTGATCTCTCCCATTTCCCAAGATTGCATTCTGTTCATAACATCCATAATTCACAATTAATATGTTAACATCCCTTCTTTATTTCATGATAGTTCTACATGTTATATTTTTATTTATTCATCATCCTTTTGTATTTTATTCAGCGTATCAGCAGATGTAGATGTTTCGGAAGATGAGGATGATGACAAGGATGAAAAGGGTGAATTCAATAATAGTTTCATAGATGATAGAAGTAACCCTAGTGAAGCAAGTGCACATGAAGAAAATAGTATTGATATGATGGCATTTTACAGGTCAAAGATGATTCTCTCTTATTTATAGAATAAATTCATTCAATATTCCATTACGTCTGATAACATTTAAAATCTGATTCATAAGTCCTCATTATTAAAAACATTCATTTATATGAAACCAGTAAAATTTAAACAATTAAAAAAAATAAAAAAAATTAACAGGTAATTGAAAGGAAAATTCTAAGACGTGAGAATTATCTAATTTCAGTTTTTTCACTTTAGTTTTAGACGATAAAAAATATTTTAAAAGAATTTTCACCATCTCAAATTACCAATGACGAAGTTATCAAAGATTCAAAATTGGTTTTCTGCCCTACGATGAGTTTCCTACTCATGTTGGCCCCTACTCTGAACAGCAAAGGATTCAGAGAGCCCACTTGCTTGGAAGAAGGTGGGTGTGGGTTCTGCTTTGATCAAGAAAAATTACGAAGCTCATGCCAACAGAATAGAGGCTAAAGGTCCTTATTGGTTTGATGGCAGTTTGCTTGTTGTGAAGAAATGAAGCTCTAAGACTGCTGTGTTATTATAGTTGTAACCAGTGGAACATAGTTCCACTACCTGGACAGGGTCTAAAATATGTGATGTAGGACAGGGATCCTTTAATTGTGCTCCCACATAATGCAGGAGCACAATTGGGGACAATTACCACATATGTGATGAGCACAATTACCATTAATTAAGTAGGCAGACTCATCTCAAGGGTTGAATACAATAATAAATTAAAGGAGGGCATAAGTTATCTAATAAAGTTCTACAGGACAATCTCAAGGCTAATGGGATGGGTATAAATAACTGATGTAGGGAGAATCTCTGAAAACGTGAAGAGAAGAAATGGAAGAAGGAAGCTTCTTCAAGGTAGGGGGTGAATACTTGGAATCCACCAAGGTTTAGATCTAGATCTAGGAAAAGAGAATAAGAACAGTGAAGAATAAAAGAAGAACAGTGAGTATTCGTGAGAGAGAAGATCAAAGGATTAATACCTGATTTGCACAATATTCAAGAATGATCCTCAACCTTGTTGGGCCCATTATATTTATACTCACATCAATGATAATGGGCAGCCCAATTGATGTGAGTTAATAATTTCTTAAAAGGAATGTGAATTGACTTGACCTTGGTCAAGCCAATTATAGCCCATTTGGGGACTCCCGGATCCACTTGTAAGAGATTTCTAATACTTTGTAAATGCAATAAGAATGGAGTCTTCTACTGCATCAGTAAGATTAAAGGAGGCCCGATTAGACATTATTCTCTACTTTTTTGAAGATACTCTCTTTCTCTTCTCCCACTTTACTGTTCTATTGCTTTTCTTCTCATTTCCTTCTCAGATCCAGTGGATTCTAGATCAATCATCCACTGGTGGAATCTAATAACCTATCTTATTTTTTAGTCGATTTTAATCAGTAGTTGATCTTCATCAGATCAACTACATCAATATGGTGGGCATGTGGTGTCAAACTACATGAGCAGTTCTTTCACACTATCAACTTAGGAAAATACATCGTGGAGTTTGGTTATAGTTGGGTTGGATTCCTAAAATAACAAATTCTAGATTATTTAAGGATATTTAATGAACAAGGCTATTTAATATATTATAGCTCTAACAATGTGGGATACCAGTTTGTCCTTCAAGCATGAAATCCACAGGAAAAGAAGTAATTTTCAAGTCGAAGATAATGTGCTAAATTGTGTGGGATACCTGCTTTCTGAATACTGAGGCAACTTTCTTACTTATTTATAACTAGGAATATATACTGTATAGATTAGGGAAGTTTATTTTTAACTCTGGATTTCTTATTCTATTTAAAGGAATTTTCTTTTGTAACAAAAGAATAATGTGGAGAGTTGTGGGTGAGATTGAAAGGTATCCATGATTTGCAGACACTAGTGCAAACATGTTAGGAGTTATGACTTAGGAGTGTTTTCTTCCAAATGGGGATCCTTTTCACCAGATATTTGGGAAGTGCTCTGAATTTCTTAGTTGCGTAAGAATCTATTATTCTGGTTTCAGACATGTAAGATGTTATAGATTTCTTCGGGATATAGAGTAAAGTTATTAGCTGGTGTTAATTTGCTAGACCTTATGAGGACTGCTATCTTGGTCTTGCAAGCATGGAGAATAATGTCATCTGAGAGCTTCTTATGGACTTCATGGATGAAAAAATATATAAAAGATAGGTTATTTATAGAAATATAAGCAAGGCAGCTTGATTTTCTTATGTAAGCAGAAATGGTCGTTGGCAGAGAGACAATTTTAAAATGCGTTAACCTAAAATCATCATAATGGCTGAGAGTGGAAGAAAGGCATACCTTGTCTAATTTAGACAATAAGAGAATCAATGTTTTCAAATTTCAATACAAACTATGCAGCTACATACTGGTAATCGGCATGCAGCTGCATGCATTCAAGTATTTGCCCTTTTTAGTTTTTTTTTTAAATCAGTAAAAATCATATTAAATTAGTATAAATCAGTAAAAATACTTTTAAATTAAGGAAACATATAAATTGCATGAATGACATGAATACGCATTGAGCAAGTACATAAAATGTTAAAAGTATATATTTAATACAGTCGTTGAATTTTTTCCAACAATTATATTTAATAACTAATATAGGCTATATAGCTTGTTAGACTTATGGGCTTTTAAGCTTGTGGCCTCTTAAAATATAAAAAATTAATTTGGGCCTGAATTTTTTTGTGACAGAAATATGTGCCCCCCATTATGCCGACATTTTGGCCACATAGTTTGCCGACATTAGTTGAGGCCGCATTATGCGACCTCAACTTCAAATCGCACTAGCTGCTGCACTATGCGATATGCAGCCGTTTCAAAACAATGAAGGAAAATCTGTTGGAGAAATATCAGACTTATGTGACATAAGAGATATAAGGAGATGAAGACTGCAATTCAGTCAAGTCCAATTGATGCTAAATTTGATGTAACTTAATTGAAAGAACTTAATTGAAGACAATTGAAGGAACTTAATTGAAAGAAAATCAACTGGATTCCCACCAGTGAGTGGTAGATCTGGAATCTACTAGATCTGAAGAAGAGTAACAAAAGATAAATAAAGAAGAACAGAGAATCAAGAAAGAGAATTCCTTGATCAAAGATGTAAAAAGGATTTACCACTCGTCCCCCCTTTATCTCATCTCAATAGGGTGGGGGACTACCTTTGAGATGAGCCTACAATCCTAGTTAAGAGTAATTGTGCTCTCATCCATTAACCCTTAGCCATTTATGCTATATCAGATTTTATCTGTATTTGGGTCTAGTGAAGGTATGATTTTATCTTTGTTTTTATTCTTAATGATTTTCTTCTTCTAATCATGATAGAATGATGAATTATTTTTGTTAATATTTTTTAATTGAATCATTTTCTTTGGATGATTGGAAATTGGAATGATATTCAAGGATGAAATATTTTTCAGGCGTTCTTTGCTTACACAATCACCATTGGAAACTCCATCTTATCCAATTTCATCCAGTCATGAAGAAATTACATCTACAAGGAGTGAGAAAACTGATCCATGTTTGCCAGACGAAATTAATAATTCTATACTAATTTCAAGAGATGAAATGAACCATAGTGCTAAACCTACTTCTGGATATTCTACAGAACGGATTACTTCATTTGAATTAGTAGGTGAAGCTATTGAAGCTCAAGATGACTGGAGTGTAATAGGGAGTAAGAAAAGGAAATTATTTCATCAGTGTCCTGAAACAGGGCTTGTGGCTAAAATGCAACCCAGGGATTTATTTCAATCAAACAATTCAACCACCAGTAGTGTGCCAACTCATACATCAACCGATTTATCTTGTGATGATGATTTCTTTGAAAATATTGATCTAGATGCTTTGGAGGCTCAAGCTATTGAACTTTTGAAAAATAAACCAAAAGCCAATGAATTGCCTGCTTGTAATCCCGTTAGTTTTCCATCATTTGATCTGGGATTATGATCATTTATCATTGAGCATTTTGTTCCGTCACTTCTAGTAATATTCTACGCTGTTTGGTACTTTGGTTTAAGATAAACTTATCACATTCAGGCAGTCAGTGTTTAAAGCGATGCTCAATAGAGTAGAGCCTAGTGTCTACTTAGATTATTGTACATATGTGCTCAATCAGCTATTGTGGAGAGCACTTACTGGTTTTGGAATATATATATATTGTATTTTATGTTGTCTTAGTTGCCTAGATTTAGAGAAAGGTGGACAGCCACTTATATATACAATTGTACATTCTTAATTTAAAAAATCCATTAATTGTTGGCTTGAAAAATTCAAATGGTTTAATATATTTTACATTTTTTGATAAATCAGTAATATTTCCTTATCTAAGAATTATTCTTGTATTCATTCCAATTTCCAAGTTTACTATTATTCAAGGGATTTTTTGTTTTAAGTGTCTTTGTGAAAAAAATTATTTTATTTGCATAGTATGCCTTTAAAGATTAAATTGATTGTGATTTTTTACTGGTTTAATCAAATCAAGCAACCTTCCACTTCTTAACATCGTGACATTGGGTAATTTAAAGAGTTCATGTATATGGGCTTGTATATCTGACAGATTTAGCTCGAATATCTTGGTATTCGGATAATCTCTGAATAATATTTGGATAAAAAAATTCAAATCTAAATTCGGATAAGTTTTTATAAAAACCTCTAAGAAACCCTAAAATAAAATTATAAAAGTATAAAATCACTTTTGATAAAGTTAATTTATAGTCAATTAATCACCTTAAAATCCTAAATAATAATATATGTTAGTTAAGTTTATAAATAACAATTATTAATTACTAATAATAATATTATTATATATTTAGGATGCATTTTCTTTAAATTAATTAAATTTTATTAAAAAAATATGGGTATTGCCCAAGTTACATAAAGTAGCGTAATAAAAACAGAAATAAAAAAAGAGAGCAAAGAAAGCTCACTGTCTCTCTCTCATTAGTTATGTTGTCTAATTATAAAGTAATTAGATACGTTGCCTCAAGAGATTGATCTCTCATACTTTTATCACAGATGTCTCTAAAGGGCGACAACAGTTTTTCTTGTAACACTCCGAATCAAAGGAGAGACTAATGTCTTTAATGATCTCATTAAAGACTATCTCAGGATACCTACTAACATGTTGTCTGTATCTTTTATTTCTTTTCGTTCATATATGTCACGACAAACATCCAATAGTATTTCATAGCCCCAAGGGAGAGAGTGATGCGTAATTTTTTACGAAGCCTACGTCAGATTCCCCAATCTAATATTTGGACTAGATTGGGTGAACTAGAATATTTATTATTTTTCAGAAGACGAGATTCAGGTACTCGACCAACGGAATTAAAAGAGATTTGAAATAAAAACATTTGAAGAAAAGATAACTTCTAGTTTCATCTTTCAGATTGCATAACAAGCAAGCATGAAATACTTGTACTTTCCAATTTTTTAATTTCTTGAACGTGTTTAGGTGATCCCATTTCACCTTCCATAAGAGAATACAAAATTTGAGGTTGTTTGAGGTTGTTTTAATATTGGTTGTAGTAGTGATAATAGGTAGGTCTTTAACCCCTAGACCTCCTTCCGCCTTGGGAAGGACCATTTGGGCCTATGGGATCCCTTTCTTTCCATTCCATATAAATTTATATGCTAACCTTCTCACATTCTTAGCTACAGAATCAGGGATAGTCATACCTTGTGCCCAATAGGTTGTATATTTTTCAACTATTATCCAGTTAACTAGTTGTATTCTCCCTCCATAGGAAAGACATTTTCCACTCCATCTTGCTAAAAGCGCCTCGATTGACTGGATTAGTTTTCAACATTTCCAAATGACTTCTTTTCCGTGATTGGTAGTCTCAGATATGATATGGGTAAACTTTCATGCAAAGATTGGTCTTCTGTACATACTTTCGAGAAGGTGGAAGAGCTCTTGTTCGCATTTACTTCTAATCTCGAAAATTCTCAAACAGTGCCTTAATTGCATTAATCGATTTAGGGCGCACTTGGTACGTGGATGCCCTATATGCACCGTTGCTCTAGACATCATTGGATTTGCTTGAGTTTGTTACCACCATCCGTAATTATGCACTGACATATGAACTGTAGAAGATAATATTCTTTGGTGTATGTTATTGTACGACATGATGTATCTAGTGGGTAGAAGAATGTATCAGTACCCAATTAATTGTTGTTGTCCCAATTTTGTTCAACCTTTGTTTTGTGTCAGAAACACAATGTTTCAAAAATATTTTAAAATTTTCCGCACAAACCATACGACACAACTATTCACGAACCTGATTTTTTCTTCCCTTTCCACGCGTCCATTCCAAAACCCATCTAGGTATTTATCAATTCTATATCTAGGTCTCGCCTTCCATTTTTTGTGCATCTTTCCGACATTCGCGAACCCAATTCTGTAGTTTGTATCTTCCTAAGGCAGGCTTGATCGTTTGATCTTGAAGTTGTTCTACCAAAGTGTAAGTGAAAAAATGTACATCGTTTCTAATTTTTTTTATTTTTTTTCGAATATAGACTTTGAATCGTTCAGTACGTCGTCATTTTTATTTCAGATGTAGAGTTCTATTGAAGTTGTAGTATTTAGTATTTTTTTCTGTCACTTTTTTCTAGTATGTTCTTAGTATTATGTATTTTTATATAAAAGAATTCTTGGTTTTTATTGTAATGTCTAAAAGTCTGTTTTGTTGTGGTTTAAAAGTCTAATAATTTGACGAAGTTCGCTGTTATGGATTTTATTGGACAATATTGGTTGTATTGACTGATGAATATGTAAAGTATGTGTTGATATTGAAATCTTTGTTTCAATGAAGTAGTGAATACTTAATATGTATGATATTTGTAGTTACTGATTATTTATTTCTATTATTAAAAGTAATTTAATTTTAGAGATTGAAAACTTACATGTGTAGATTTATATTTTATTGAAATCATAAAGCAATTTTTAGTGTTATTTGTTTGTATTGCTTTTTCTAATATGTTATGTATTTGTTTAATTTTTTTGTAATCCATCATTAAATACATGTTGTACTGTGATTGTTTGTTTCTTATGAATATGAAATTTTAAGAACAAGTAATTGACTATACCAACTTTAATTGATTAGGACTATGAATACTATCGAAATGATTACTTAATATGTCTACTATTAGGATTATATGATTAGTTTTAATCATTACTATGTATTCTGTCGAAATCGTAGTATCACTATTGCTGACACGGGACTGTACACCAGTCCCTCCCGTCAACAGAGACTTGGTTTCTGTTCGCTTTATGTCGGACCCCTAAAAGACGGCTCCCGTGAAAGCGAAATTAAAGTCTTCGGCGAGACCCGAGTCAACTCTCCAAATTGTCGATTGGGGTGGGAAATCGTCAAGTTGAGGAGAAGATCGCCAAAGCCATGGCTCCAATTACGGAAAGCAAGAGAGTCGTTGCTTCTGCCGCCGCCCCTGAGGCGGCAACTGGCAGCAACAAGATGGATTACAACACGGTTCGTGGAAGACCTTCGTCGGAAGTTGGCTGGCAATCTAGCCGCCAGCAGTCCGATCGAATTCCTGAGAATCAAAAGCGCTCCTTTTCGAGAGGACCTTTTGAAGGTGTCTTTTCCACCAACCTGGCGGGTACCCAGGGTAGAAGCGTATGATGGTTTGGGTGATCCAAGAGATCATATCAACCTCTACCTTAGTGTCTTGGAACCGCAAACCACCGATAACGCGCTGTTGTATCGGGCATTCCCCGACACTCTCAAGGGCAGCGCCTATCAGTGTTTTTCCGGTCTGCCAGCTGGATCAATCTCCAACTTTGCGGACCTCTCATCCAAATTCATCGCCCAACATGTGGGGATGATTAGGATCAAACATAGTGCCAACGCATTGCTGGCACTACGACAGAACAAGCTGTCGTTAAGGGATTACACTATTAAGTTCACTTCAATGATGACAGAAGTGAGCGACTTAATCCCGAGTCTGGCCATAGCGGGATACATGAATGGGCTAGTACCCTACTACCCTTTGGCCCAACATCTCACTCTCCATAAAGTGGAGACTCTACCTGACCTCTTCTAGCGAGTCCAATCGTTTATTGAGGTGGAAGAGCAGAATGAGAATAAGCTAGTGGAACTTGAGAACACTAGCTTCAAAAAACCAAAGTTCGAGAAAAAGAGTTACGGCGGAAAAAAAGAGTTTCCGAGGCTCTTCGAACAAATACACTGACAATGCGGCTAATTCCTACAAAAAGGAATGGAAGCCCAAACACGATAATAAAGTGTATCAAACAACCACTAAACAGTCGCCAAAGAGTCAATCCCAACCATGGAAGGATTGGACCCCTCTGACAATCAATAAAGGCGAACTGTTTGACAAACTGAAGAACCGGGCAGATCTACCTCCCGCCTGTTCTTTGGACCCTGCAACAAAAAGTAGTCATAAAAAGGGTGGAAGGTTTTGTAAATTTCACAAGGACCACGGTCACCTTACGGACCACTGCAGGGAGTTCTCGATCTATGTCGAATAACTGGTCTCAAAGGGTGAACTTGGCAACTTCGTCAAGGGATCCCGAGGACGAGACGGTTGCAAATCTGACCCGAAGGGGAAGCGACCACGCTCTCCTTCGCCGGACAGCGACAGTAGCGAGGACCGCCAGGGGAAAACCATCAATATGATATTTGGTGGCGGATCCGTTGGTCAGAATAGGGGATACTCCCGGAAGGTGCTGATGTCACAGTCAACACCTCGCGACAATGGGAAACGGGCTCGGGAAGAGAAGTCAACATAATTCTCCGAAGAGGACCTGGACGATGTCCTGCTGCCCTACGAGGATCCACTCGTGATCCAAGCAGACATCGGTCCGACTTCCCGTATCTAGAAGATGATTGTCGACAGCGGCAATTCCGCGGACATCCTTTACATGGACACCTTCATCAAAATGGGCCTTAAAAAGGAGAATCTGTCTCCTTGCAAGGAAGCCATTTATGGGTTTACTAACGTCGCCGCCCCAGTGGCCGGCGTTATCGACCTGAAGGTCTCCATCGGATCCCGAAAAGGGAGGGTTAGTCGAATATGCCGTTTTATAGTGGTAGAGGTAGAATCCACTTTTCACGGCATCTTTCGACTACCCTTCATCCATGGAATCAAAGCTGTCCCATCCTCTTATCACCAATGCATATGATACCCAATCAACGGGTTCATTGCAACTGTTAAAGGATCACAAAAGGATTCTAGACAAGTGATGAAGCACTGAATCTGCTACCAGGGCTCGCGGTGGTGCGAGGTTGATGCCGGAGGCTTTGGAGTCCACGACGCACGCTCTACGTCAAATACCTGCAAGTGGAAACTAGGCGATTCTAATGAGACTCGCCGAGTTTCGTAGTGGTGCTCTGGTGTGAGAGTGGAACTTGAATCGTGCCTTTGAGTGTCCCTTTGGGACCCTTTTTATAGGGTCTCGGAGGGCGCACTCAACGGCGGAGATCGCGCCTATGGTCATATATGGTAACATTTATGACGTTGGCTGCCGCCGAGTAACGGTCGTAAGTCGCCGATTCAGGTATGGAAGTCGCCTAGTTAGGGCTTAACTCGGCGAGTTTCTAGGGCCAAGATGTGCAGTCTACCATACTGTCGATCTTGCCTTAACTCGGCGAGTTGTCCCGTATGTCGGCGACTTGGTAGTCCAATCGGGCTACTTACGGGCTAACTCGGCGATCTGGACGATGAACGTGTTCCGCACCGTGGGAGCTCTCCGGGGGTCCTGCCATAGCGACGGAGCCCTAGTCCTTGTTGAAAGACGTTGCTGGGTAGTGACTGGTGTAATCAGACATGTCTCACCAGTACTCCCCCTGAAGAGAGCACAAGAAACATGGTGTATCACCAGTACCCCCCCCCCCCATCAACCAAGGTTCAATGTGTGTGATCCAACATCAAGGCCAAAGCGACAAGATGAGATCGAACCATCCGCCCACAGTGACGTAATGATTCAGAATCCATAGGCCAAAGCGTCAAGAATGGATCGAGTTCCAGGCCACGGTAACTCATGTTTATAGTCCTTCCCTGATCAGGGGCGACTGCACTGTGTTATCGAGGCCGAAGCGACAAGATAAATTCCGGCCAAAGCGACAGAATCGATTAAGGCTTTTTAGCGACAGAATCGGGTTCTTGCCAGAGCGATAGAACCAAGTTCTAGCCGAAGCGATAGAACTAATGTTTATAGTCCACTCTGATCAAGAGCGACTTAAAATCCGCAATGACGGCCCCCTTCAAGGCTTTTTAGCGACAAGATGGGTTGAGATCGTTAAGGCCAAAGAGACAGAACGATCTCTAGTGTATCAAGGCAGAATGCGACAATATACTTGGACTCATTACACTACAAGAAAACTGGGAAACAGCTACGGCCAAGTTCATTGGCTAAATGGCAAAATCCGTGGCTAAATTGATTTAGCCACGGGAATTAGCCACGGGAGCTGCCGTGGCTGTAAGTCTGGTGGCTACTGTTTTTTGGCCACGGAAATGGTTTTCCGTGGCTAAATATTAGCCACGGCCATTTATTTTAGCCACGGCCAAAATCCGTGGCTAATGTTAAAAATTAGCCACGGCATAATTCAGTGGCTAAATCGTGGTCCTTCACTTTCAACTCTGTTTCAAGGATTTAGCCACGGCCAGTTAAGGATTAGCCACGGTCAAAATCCGTTGCTAATCCTTAACTGGCCGTGGCTAAATCCTTGAAACAGAGTTGAAAGTGAAGGGCCACGGCCAAAATCCGTGGCTAAATGCCAAAAGGCCGTGGCTAATTTCTAAAATATTTATAGGAAATATTTACATTTTAGAAGACGCCTATTGAAGGTCTTACACATTCATATAACCTGAAAAAATCAATGAAACATATATTTACATTCATATTCCATTCATACACATTCCATTCATACACAAATATCCCTCAAAATTATCCAAAACATTCATTACATTATATCCCATACCTATAACCAAACATACCATTCCAAAACATTCAATAACCAATAAAACATATCATTCCATTCCAAAACGTACCATTCAATTAATAAGCAACAAAACATACCATTCATACAATTAATGTTATTCAAAACTAAACCAAAAGATAAAAGAAGAGGAACCTGTTTGTTGGTGTTTGTCACGCTATTCGTCGGACTTTTACTCGGACTTTTACTTGGACTTTTGCCAATATTTTCGACATTTGAATCTCTTATAATAGACGTGATTATGGTGTTGTGTCCTTGGCTCGACTGACCCTAATGTAAAAAAAAAATTGAAATTACAAAGAAAATATGAATATTGATTTATATATAAATGCTAATTACCTCAATCGTCTCTCGACGTAAGTCTTCCCTTAGTTCCTTTAGTATATCCGGCATCTGTTTTCTAATGGCCTCTTGAACTGCCCGATCAAAGTCTTCTTTACTTTTTTGTTGTTGAATTTCTATATAATTCGTCGTTGTGTTCTGTGAAGTCGCCATATTATCAGGAATTGGTAATGGCATTGGATCACTTGCTCTGGTTCCAAGCACACGACCTTTCTTTTTTCCGTCAGTAGCTTTGACCCATAATTCTAAATTATCAGGGAGTGTGTGTGATCCATTTGATGAGTTGATCTCAGAATTTTCTGCTTCCATAGCATTTCTTTGAAGCTCATTATAGTCAGCCTATAAAAATGAAAATCAATAATAAATAAAAAATATGACTTAAATATCTTAAAACGAAGCATTTCTAACGAATTTTCTTACAATGAAGCATCCTCCCTTTGGATGGGCCCAGTCGTTTGTCTTAGCCAAACTATGTGTTTTTTTATAAACCTCACAGTGACCGACTTCATAACCAGCTTCTTCATTCTGATTGTTATACTCAAAAAAATTAGAATGATAAATGTAAAATATATGAAAGAAATGTTTTTTACCATTCTTTCATGAGTGGCCGCAACTGAACAAGATCCACCCGTGTATGGCATGTAATCTGGATTGTTTGTCCTATTTTCTGATGCTTTTTCGGATCTTTTTTTCCAATCTTCTTTTAACCAAATTTTTATCATTTCACTCCATACTTCCGCAGAAAGGTATATCGGTGGAAATCTAGCGCAAGATCTGGTTAGTGTGTCAACTTTTGCCAATTTCTTTGCCTCTTATCTCGCTTTATACAACCAACATGTATAATTTAGTTGTACATAATTATCAAAACATTCACGAGCCAATTGAATGTCCTCAAATGAGAAATAGCACTACATAAAGACAAAAACATTACATATGGAAAAAAATGACATATGGAAAAAATGACAAGTAAATAAATAAGTCATACCAGAAATTTGACGAAAATATTTTTCTTTTCCTCTTCTTTCCAAGAAGTCCATTTAGTTAAAGGTGACGTTATATTACCTTTTACTTATATTCCTATTTGACTTCTTACATTGTTTGTAAAAGTCCTATAAAAAACAATCAAATTAAATAATATAATATAATGAATTATAATGAAAACACTCACCCGCTCTTAACAATAGTGGCGGGAGTTGGTGCATCCGGTTGCCTCAATCCTTTTGTCCATTTTTTTCGATGTTCTTCATCGAAGCGGTCCTCTACGATTTCTTGATCTATTCTTGCAGGTTGTGATCGTCTGTCGTTTGTTCGTTTACGACTTCGTCCGCGTGCCATTTTCTAATGGAATATTTTCTAAAGGAATAAATAAAATGAAATTATTCTGCTTGAAAAAAAAATGAAAGTATAAAACATATAAGTCACTCAGGCGACTCATATAGAACATTCATCTTCATCTTCAGAATTGAAATTTTCTGTTTCATCTTCGACATAACTCTCACTCTAGCTCTTCATGTAAAGTGGGTTCAGGTTCGAATGAAACAACATCAAACGAGTCATCCACATTTAGAGATACATTATCAATGTTATTTCTGTATCACAAGTTGGTTTAACTGAATACAGAGTAAACAGTTCACCTAAGTATATATGATCAACTCCTAATTCCAATTAAGCCAAAATCTTGCCTGATTCCTCTCGTGATGGTAATCGTGTAAGACATTACACATGCAATGTTTTGACTAATTTGAGTAGGTGGGAATCGGGTCAGATTGCAAGAACAAGATTCCAAGAAGTCAGATTAGGATCAATTAATAGTAATTAGTATCGATTTGAAATGGGGAACAACACAAAGAACAGAAATTGAAACTTCAAATGGGTCTGTCGGAAATGGGGAATGGGTTTGACGGAAATGGGGAATCGGCCGGTCGGAAATGAAGAATGGGTCGGTTGGAAATGGAGAATGACTATGTCGGAAACTCACCTCGTTTGTCGTCGGAAGTTTCCACTGGCTCGGCTATTCTCGTCGGAAGTTTCCACTCACCTCGTTGCTCCCTCTGCTCTTCGGATTTTAGTATTGAGGTTGGGATAAATATTTGGGGTTTTAGTTTTTAGGTTTTAATTTTTTTAATTTAAAAGTTCCATTTAAAATATTCATTTAAACTTAGTTTATAACTTATCAATTAAAGTTAGTTTGTTTGATATCAAAAATAACTTTAATTAAAAATAACTTAGTTAATTTTTAATTTTAAAATTTAAAATTTAAAATATCAAAAATATCTTTAATTTATTTTTTAATTTAAAATAAACTTATTTTATAACTTTTAAAATATCTAATTTATTAAATTGAATTTTAGAATTTAAAAATTAAAATTTATTAAATTAGACTAACCCTAACCTACTAAAGTTAATATTAGAAATTGATATTTTTATAATTTTTATAATTTAAATAAACTACTAACCCTAACCCTAACCTACTTAATTTTATAATTTAAAATAACTTGATATTAAATTGATATTGATATTTATAATTTAAAAATATTAGAAATTGATATTTTTATATTAGAAATTTAAATTGATATTAAATTAGACTAACCCTAACCCTAACCTACTTTTATAATTTAAAATAACTTTTATAATACTTGAATTTGTAACGTTAAAAATTAAAATACCTTCTTTAAATTTATTTTTTAACTTTAAAATTTAAAATATCTAAAATAACTTCAATTTATAATTTTTATAATTATCTAATTATAATCTAACTTTAAATTTTTTATAATTTATAATATCTAAAAAACTATAATATAACTTCTTCTAACCCTAACTTCTACTTCTAACTCTTACTTTTAACCCTAATTTCTAACCCTAACACTATCTAAATATGTATATATACTTATTTTTACTAATTTTTGTTAATTTCTATTAATCCTAATCCTAACCCTCACCCTAACCCTAATTATTTACATTTACATTAACCCTAACCCTATTATCATTATTAGCCAAGGCTAAATGCCGTGGCTAATAGATAGAAATATCAGTGACTAATTTATTTGTCACTAAATTAGCCACGGCTCCTAAATCCATGGCCAAATCCGTGGCAAAATTTCAGTGGAAAATTAGAGGGAAATTTTGCCGGAAATTTTAGCCACGGATTAGCCACGGATTTTAACAGCCGTGGCTAAATATTCAATGAAAAATTGGAGGGAATTTTGCTGGGAAAATTAGCCACGGGATTAGCCACGGCTTTTTGCATTCGTGGCTAAATATAAAGATTAGCCACGGGCTTAGCCACGGCTAAAAAAGCCGTGGCTAATTTCTAACAATTAGCCACGGCTTCTGCTGGCCGTGGCTAATCCCGTGGGCGTAGCCCAGTTTTCTTGTAGCGGTGTAACGTTTTGCCAACGTTGGAGGCGTAGGAAGAGAAGAAATCTCCCGTAGGAGCCGGAGGTTGGAGAAAGACTCTCCCTAAGGAGCCGGTGGTTGCAAGAAATGGAGTTGGAATTCCCAAATATTCGATGATCGTAGATATCGATCCTCTTCATTATTTATAAGCTTGTTTGTTACTAATATCTTGCCTAGTGGCTTACATTTGTTATGGACTACTAACTACAATTAGTTACAACTCATACTCATAATCTTGGTGGCGCGTGCTCTGCCTGACTCGGCTGGGTCGGGTGCGAGCTCCTTCGTTGTTCGGTTGAGTCTGCTTTTCGTTAATGGGTTCATTAATTCCCAACTCTTCCCTGAGCTTCTGTACTACTCTCTCTAAGTTTAACTCAACTGTAACACTCCCACCTCCATCCCGAGCAATCTTGTCCTCAAGATTAGTGGTCGCCGATATCTCCTTTATGAACTCGATGTCCTCCCAAGATTTATTTTCGGATGGCAGTCCCGCCCACTCTACAAGGACCTGCTTGATCTCCCTGCCGTGCTGTTTAATAATGCGATATGCAACTACTTTGGACGGGCATACTACCGGGTGCGCTTCTGTTGCTAGCGGGGGTAGTGGGCTGACGATATTTTCCGGCGGTGTCCCTTGGAACGGTTTTAATAACGCTATATGAAACACTGGAAATATTAAGCTTCCCGTGGGTAGTTTCAATCGATATGCTACTTTGCTTATTTTCTTTTCAATCTGAAATGGTCCATAGAATCGTTTGGATAGCTTTTGGCATGATTGCCGGTTGACGGAGCTCTGCCTGTATGGTTGTAATTTCAACCATACCCATTGACCTTCCTCAAACTCGAACATTCGTCTCTTTAAATCCGCGTATTTCTTCATTCTCTCTTGTGCCGCCTGCAGATTGATTTTTAGTTCCCGTAACAGGGCATCGCGTTGGTTTAACAATACGTCTACTGCCTCGACGTTTGAATCTCCGGCCCGGTAATTCATAATGTCCGGCGGTTCCCTCCCGTACACGGCCTGAAATGGGGTCATGCCTATGCTATGGTGGTATGACGTATTATACCACAGCTCGGCCCATGCTAGTAGCTCCACCCAATTCCTTTGATTGTCATGAATGGTCGCCCTTAGGTAGTGTTCGATTGTTTTGTTCACCACCTCCGTCTGTCCGTCCGTCTCCGGATGATAGGCAGTTGACATTTTCAAGGTAGTTCCACTCCTTGTAAAGATTTCTTTCCAAAATTTGCTAAGGAAGACTTTGTCACGGTCGGAGACGATTGACCTCGGAATGCCATGGAGTTTTACTATGTGTTTGATGAAATACTCCGCTACCGATTTTGCCGAGTAGTCGGCGGTTAAATTCCCCAGGTGGCAGTATTTGGTCAGCCTGTCGACCACGACGATGATGACCGTATGACCCCGTACCGCCGGCAGTCCCGTAACGAAATCCATGCTTACGTCTTCCCAAATTGCCGTTGGAATCGGTAGGGGTTGAAGTAGTCCCATTGGTTTCACGGCCATGGACTTAATTTGCTGGCAAATTAGGCATCGTGCTACAAATTCTCGTATGAATTTGTTCATTCCTATCCACGAAAAACTCTGCCGGACTCGTTGGAGAGTGCGATAAAATCCCGAATGTCCTCCACTTTTGGAGCCGTGTAACTCCTCGAGTACCTTTGTTCTCAACTCTGATGTGGGCCCCAAGCATAATTTGTTATGATGGTATAAGATACCACCCTTAATTGAGTAGTTTAGATCAGCATTATTTGGGCCCTCGATTCCATTCTCGATTTCACTCTTTTTCTTTACTATCCAAGGATCCGATTCGTTTTCTTCACGGACCCGACTGCCCCAATCTGTCATAACCGAGCTGGTTAATATTGTGAGTTGGCCGTGTTCCGTTTCTAGCTCTATTGCCGGCGACCGTGAAAGAGCATCGGCTACGACATTGTCTTTCCCTTTTTTATAAATGATTTTGAACGTGAATCCCAATAGCCGTGTAAGAAAATATTGCTGTTCCGGCGACTGAATTGATCGAGCTAATAAATTTTTTAAACTGCAGTGATCAGTTCTAATTGTGAAATCGTTACCCAACAGATAGTGTCTCCATTTTTGTACTGCTTCCGTTAATGCCCAAAGTTCCTTCGAGTATGTTGACGCTCTTTGCCGTAGCCGGGATAGCTTCTTGCTAAAATATGCTATAGGATGCTCGACTTGTAATAGCACTGCACCAATTCCTACGTCACATGCATCTGTCTCCACAACGAACGGAATTTCAAAATTTGGAAATGCGAGTACCGGTGCCGTGGTTAGCGCTTGTTTTAATTGATTAAATGCTTTTGTAGCCTCGTCGGTCCATTTGAATTTTTCTTTCCTTAGTAAGTTGGTGAGAGGTGCCGCTACTTGAGCATATTGCGCGACGAACTTCCGGTAATATCCGGTTAACCCAAGGAACGCTCGAGTCTGCCTTACGTTGGTGGGTTCCGGCCATTCCATAACTGCGCATATTTTGTTGGGGTCGGGCTTCACTCCTTCCGTGGAGATAATATGACCAAGATAGGCCAACTCTTCTAACCCAAATTCACATTTTGTTTCTCTGACGAAAAAAGAATGTTGTCTCAATAACTTGAACACCGTACTCAAATGTTCTTTATGATCCTCCCTTGATTTACTGTAAACAAGTATATCGTCGAAGAAGACGATAACAAATTTTCTCAACCATGGTTGGAATAACTGGTTCATCGTTGCTTGGAAAGTGGCCGGAGCGTTTGATAACCCAAAGGGCATCACCGTAAATTCGTAGTGACCCTGGTGTGTCCGGAAAGCCGATTTTTCAATGTCCTCGCCGGCGATCCTGATTTGATGATAACCTGCCCGGAGGTCCAATTTTGAGAATATTACCGCCCCGTGGAGTTCATCTAGTAACTCGTCCATTGTTGGAATTGGAAATCTGTCTCGAATTGTTATTGCGTTTAATGCTCGATAGTCGACGCAAAAACGCCAGCTTCCATCTTTTTTTTTTACCAATAATACCGGTGACGAGAATGGACTTACGCTATGTCTGATCAATCCCTGATTTAGCATTTCCAGTGTCAATTTCTCAATTTCGTTCTTTTGGTAATGTGGGTACCGATATGGGTGTACATTTACAGGTTCCGCCTCTGATTTTAATGAGATGTGGTGGTTTGTTGTTCGATCCGGTGGTAGTCCTTTGGGTTCAGACAGTACGTCTTTAAATTCTTTTAGAAGTTCCTCCAGTTCTGGTACATTTTTTTTTTCTGGATTGATATTTTCACTTCTTAGGTGGCAGAAATAAGCCACTTCCCTCCTAGCCACTAGCTTCTTAAGACCTGATTTAGTAAGTTCAGATTCAGATAAATGCGGATCCCCTTGTAATAATATTCGTTTGTTGCCGTTCATAAACTCCATTGTTAGCTCTTTGTGATTTGTTGTAACCGCCCCTAGTTTTTCTAGCCATTGAATTCCCAATACTACATTTGCCCCCCCATTGATAGTACAAACAAATCTTCGACTATTCCCGTGTTTTGGACTGCCATTGGAACTTGGCGGCAAACTTCCTTACAAACCAAATACTCTCCACTCCCAATGAAAACTCTGAATTCCGGCAGTGATTGTACCTCATATCCCAACCGATTAACCACCGACTCTTGAATAAAATTGTGGGTGCTTCCACTGTCGATTAATACAGAAAGTGGTCGACCCTGTATCCAGCCGGTGAGCCTGATCGTTCGTGGATTGAAGGTTCCCGCGAAGGCGTGTAGGCTGATCTCGGTTGTTGTTAATGACTCGCTTGCCCCTGACTCTGCACCCATTTCTTCCTCCTGGTCAAAAACTTCTACCAAGCAGTCGCTGTCCACCGCCATCCAAAACAGACGACCTTTACACCGA
Organism: Zostera marina; assembly: GCA_001185155.1. NCBI lineage: Eukaryota > Viridiplantae > Streptophyta > Magnoliopsida > Alismatales > Zosteraceae > Zostera > Zostera marina. The sequence goes on from LFYR01001997.1 coordinate 512,447, forward strand.
TGTCCCGGCGCATAAGATTCATCACAATTAAAGCACAGCCCTTTGGCTGAACGTTCTTTCCTTTCTTCTACAGTCAGCATTTTCCTCACGATCGGTAGTGCTTTGGTCCCGACTGGTGGGTTCTTTAGTAACGGTTCTGAATTAAACCCCGTCGTTGAATTTCCCCCATATTTCGCCGGAATTCTGTGGGCTTCATGCGCTTTTGCCAACGCGAATGCTCGTCGAAGCGATATCGGTTTAGCCAAGTTTAATTCGCTCTTCAATTCCGGCTTTAGTCCGCTTATGAAGAAACTAATTAACGAAGCTTCATTCTGCCCGCTCACTTCGTTCAGTAATTCTTCAAACTTCTCCAAGTAATTTGCTACTGATGTTACCTGCCTGAGTTTGCACAATTCTTGAAGTTTATCTTCATACACATTGCCTCCGAACCTCTCCCTCATATCTTCTTTGAAACGGTCCCAGGTGGTTAAGAGATTGTTGCGTCGAAGTCCCCTAATCCACGATAATGCCGCTCGCGTCATATGGAATCCTGCAATCTGGATGCGTGAATCATCAAAAATGCCATGGAACCCAAAATATTCTTCGGCTTGATAAATCCAGCCCTCCGGATCCACTCCCGTGAATTTTGGCAGGTCTAATTTGATTGCTCGTGTTGCTCTGTTTGCTACTGCCTCTGGATCGGCTTGGTTCCGATATCCCCCCAATGTAGCTTGTATGTCTCTAATCATCCCGGCCATTTCCGCAATCTGCCCGGCTAAGTTTGCTATTGATGCATCCTGTCGTCGTGTAACCTCCGTGAATTTTGACGTTTGGTCCGTCAATACGATGCCAATTTCCTGTCGAATTTCGTCGAACCCATTGTTCGATTCCTCCGCTTCTGTCATGTTTACCATTGCAATTAATATCAAGAAGAGAGAAAAAAAATCAGTCACCAGTACGATGTGCTTCCCTTTAGCGGATCCAGTTAAGGCCTGGAACGAGCCTTGGAGAGTGACAGTTTATAGTCGTTTTCCGACTGTGCTGCTCTACTCTTTGTGAAGCCGATCGTCTAATTCATTGAAAGCACCAATGTAACGTTTTGCCAACGTTGGAGGTGTAGGAAAAGAAGAAATCTCCCGTAGGAGCCGGAGGTTGGAGAAAGACTCTCCCTAAGGAGCCGGTGGTTGCAAGAAATGGAGTTGGAATTCCCAAATATTCGATGATCGTAGATGACGATCCTCTTCATTATTTATAAGCTTGTTTGTTACTAATATCTTGCCTTGTGGCTTACATTTGTTATGGACTACTAACCACAATTAGTTACAACTCATACTCATAATCTTGGTGGCGCGTGCTCTGCCTGACTCGGCTGGGTCGGGTGCGAGCTCCTTCGTTGTTCAGCTGAGTCTGCTTTTCGTTAATGGGTTCCGTATTAATTCCCAACTCTTCCCGGAGCTTCTGTACTACTCTCTCTAAGTTTAACTCAACTGTAACAGGAATCAAGTAACAAGGATTTTAATTAAGAGTTGAGATGTTCTCTAATAGACAGAAAACACCAGCCCTTGTCAATTAGATGATCGAGGCTATATCAGGCGTCCCTTCTTCTTCAAGATGAAGTGCAAGATTTGTATATAAATGGTTATGATGTCCATCAAGCGTCCCTTCTTCTTTAACTTGAGCATATTATTATTGTATGCAAATTCTTGAGTTAAAGAGCATTTGTGCTATATAGTTAAAGACCCATTTGAGCAACATGGATGAACAAATATTAAAGAAACGATTTATGTGAGATATAGATTTTGAGATATCATCAATTCTACCTTTAATTTTAAATCCAATGATTTACTTTTGAAATTATTAAATATAAACAGAGTATTATACAGATTTTATTAATGTTTTAAATGAGTGGTTGGAAATACGACGTAGATCACAATGTTTTAAATAGACTTGAAATTCAAATATCTCATTTAAACTATTAAAAGTTGAAAATGATCGATAATTCCAGAAGCAGCACGTACAATTAATATTATATGAAAAAAAGGTATATATATGATAATATGAAAGCAACTAAAGATCAGTAACTGGATCAATTAATAATTAACACAACCAAACTCCATCTTCTTAATTACATAACTCAACTATAATATATATATATATATATATAAAGATATTATAATAGTCTAATGAGCATGCAATTAATTGCTTAGCAAAGAAAAAGATCTTCAGAAGCAACCATTGAGAAATTATTGGCAGAAAAAGGATTCCAGAAGTGAATCATGTCCATGGATTGTTGTTGTGTGAAAAGATCGCTTGCATACCCACTAGTATTGTTATTATTATCAGTATTGTTATTATCATTATCATTACAAGCAGTGGTGGTATTGACGTAATCAAGTATCTCATAAAGTGCATGGTATCTTGAGTTAAGTTCCATGATCTGAGTTCTAAGCAGAGAACTCTCAGATTCCACCGCATGATACTGTTGTATTGTCATGTTGTGAGTGGCATGGATCTGTTCGTTTTCCTTTCTTAGTTGGCTCAACTGGTTCATCAGATCATCCAAATGTTTCTGCTTCCTTTGCCGAGATCGTCTGGCGGAATCACGATTTGAAAGCATTCTTTTTCTCTTCCGTTGATCCACCACCACAGTTGATTTTTCCATTGAACAACACCCAGAACCAGAACCAGAACCAGAACCAGAACTGCTGTTACTGAAATCACCACAACCCATGCTAATTTCTAACTAGCTAGCTATGCAAGAATTGAAAACAGAACGGAGAACACATAAAACCAGTATAGGAAAACAACCGACAAGGACTGAACTAATTGAACTAAACTGATCATAGAAGACAACAAAAACTAAACACACCCGCTAGCTACTACTACTACCACCACAGAATCAGCATGCATGGTCTGAAGAGATTGAAGCCAAGGAAAGCAAGAAAGAAAGGGAAGATGTAATTGTGAAAATGGGTTTTGGATTTATAGACGAAACAAATTTGAAACTTGCAAAAGGGTTTATTAAAACTATTTTCTATCAAGTGGGGAGGGTAGGTGTGTAAAATTAACATCGGTCATCAAATATAAAGTTAACTTTAAAGTACTTGTGGACAAACATATGGGTCCCACATTATAACATCAAAGAAACTGTGCATCTTAAAGAATAAAGATTCCTTTTCTTCCATATTTTTTTCCTCCACATTTATATGTGATACACCTGATCACTGTTCCAGTCTTGAATTCTTAAATGGGAATCTCTCTGTCTTTCTGACGTTTGTGATACAATAATTAAATATTAAATCGATTGCGGCTAAATAACATTAAATGACATCAGAAATTCAGAATTTACGATATTTAAAATTGCTAATTGCTATATTTTAAAAAAAAGTTTAATGTTGATGTCTATATGGATCGATAATGGATTATGTAAAATCATTCAATTTTAACTTTTCAATTTTTAAAATAAAAGATCTATTTTGATTTCCACCTCCATTTTGATATGATTGGATGAAATTTATAGAAATCTATTATGATTTTCACTAATCCAATTACCCCAACTTCACCTTTCTAAAACCCTTACGTAAACCCTTATCCGGTATTTTATAAAATTGTGTATTTTTTCATAGTATTATAGAAATAGAAAGATACTTAGTTGGTCTAGCTAGTTGGGTTTGTCTTATTAACTAGTATAATTAATATTTATCGTTGTATGAAAATCAGCTTAATTGATCGCAATAACTATTAAAAAAATTTGAAAGTTCAGATTCGAGTCTCTTCATTTACATAATTTTTTTTATAGATATACAATTTGAGAAAGCAAAGAATTGAATATGTGCAAAATTGTGATTCATTTGATATATGTTTTTAATGAACAGTTGACAGTTGAACGAACAAACAAAAGGTAATTAATAAGTAATGACGCCATGTTCATTAACATGCGTAAATTGAAGGAAAGTGACATTCGGTCAATTTAGAAATTCATCCCTACCCTATATCACTTTCCATCATACCTAGCTTTCTTATTCCATTCACATTCTTTTTTCTTTCTTAAAAATTTAAAATGGATTACCTTGTTGCCGCTTGCCGGCCATTATAATTAATTAATTAACAACGCAATTAAATATGGAATTATGGGGACATCAGAGTATTTTTTTAAGGGTTTAACTCACGTTTGGGATTGGTGGTATCCATACAATAAAAAAAAACTGTGATGAGATCGAGTGTCTTAGCTCATTCTCACTCAAGTATAATAAGATGGTAATTGAAAAATATTTTTTTTGTTTCGTAAGCAAGATATTGATTTGAAACCTAATTTTTATGGAAGTTTCGTGATAAATTAAAATACGACGATTCAGAAGTGCAATGGTATTGTGACTAGTCTCATACTCATACCAATATAAAATAATATGTTGCGAGATCTTACTATTTCAAAATTAGTAAAAACTTTAATCACAATCTTAATTAATGTTAATTACAACCTCATTTATTAATAGAGATATGTGATAAAATCAGTCACTTCTCTTTCGGTAGTGTAATTGCACCGGGAAGCAACTGGCCGGAGATGAAGGTCGTCGCTGGGTGAAGAGGAAGAAAAGGGGAAGAACTTAGGTTACCTTAGTAACATCCTTTTGTCCAATGTGTACGAAAATGTATTAACTCTGTAAATCTTTTATTAATTTTAAATGTTAATTACATACTTATTTATAAATTTATAGGGTCAGCTTCAGGTGAGAACCTGAAGCGTGAGAACTTTCAATCATTGCCCTTCATCTACATCCGACGGTCATTAATTTAATTCATTTTTTCTATTATTTGGGGGAAGATCCTCATGCATAATCTCTATTTTGTCATCATTCACTAACAACATCCTTTTGTCCAATGTGTTTTGTCACCATTCACATCTACTTTTCTCACCTACTTTCCACCTACTTTTCACTTTTACCCTTCTCTCTTACTCACGTTTCCTCCCTTTCCTTCATCCCCTTCTTAAACCCTATTTCCTCACATTCCTTACCTCTAGTCTCTTTTAACATTTCTAACCTTCTTTATATCCTCTAAAAAAATGGTCATCGGATCTCCCCACATATCTGCCCAGGTATGTTGTTCGTTTTTTCCCCCACTCTATTTCCCTCCTCAATAAGGTATTTTCATGAAGGGTTGGGTTTGCATTATTTGTACTTTTATCTTCAATCTCTTTCACAGTGCACAGTACACAGTGCACTGCACACAGTACATAGTGCATAGTTAATATTCGACACTAATATTCGATTACGCATAGTGCAAATTGCATACTTAATAGTGAATAGTACATAGTTCATACAACACATTCGTGCGTAGCACGTACTACATAGTTCATAGTGTATAGTGCATAGTTCATAGTGTATAGTGCATAGTTCTTAGCGTTATAATACATAGTAGCGTTATAGTGCATATCGCATAGTGCATAGTGCAATAGTGCATAAAGACAATAAGCACCAATTCTTTCCCGGGCCCGTGCATCCTCTTTTCGCTGGTGGTCAGCCTGGTACCTCGGGTCGGCAAGGCAGGAAGGGCAAACACAAGGAACGTCCGACTCAGGATACGACACATCTGTATTCGATTCCGCAAATAACTATTCAATTCTCATGAAAATAAAACCGATACTATAATTTTCAAAAAAAAAATTTACTTACTCGCGGCAAAGGTGCTAGGCAATGGCCTTCCTGTGCATATTAGCGTTATAGTGCATATCGCATAGTGCATAGTGCAATAGTGCATAAAGACAATAAGCACCAATTCTTTCCCGGGCCCGTGCATCCTCTTTTCGCTGGTGGTCAGCCTGGTACCTCGGGTCGGCAAGGCAGGAAGGGCAAACACAAGGAACGTCCGACTCAGGATACGACACATCTGTATTCGATTCCGCAAATAACTATTCAATTCTCATGAAAATAAAACCGATACTATAATTTTCAAAAAAAAAATTTACTTACTCGCGGCAAAGGTGCTAGGCAATGGCGCTCTCCGTTTATGGGTCATTTTCTTAAATAATGACCTGTATAAATAAAACAATAAATTTTTGGTTTTGGTAAATAAGATCAAAAGACAATGGAAACGATAGACTCCTTGTTTTATTTCGAGAGAGTAACTGGGGAAAAATTCCATATGAATGGGAAGTCAATATCTGATAACTATTATGTTCAAAAAAATCAGTGGCAAATAGAACTTTCAATGCAAATTATAGTTTTAAGAAAACATAACAAAGATGACTTTTCAACAACAAAGATAACTTTCCAAAAAATTGATATTTTTGAATCGATGCATGAAAATATTAACTAACCACACACTGATCAGAAATACATAACCACTAAGATCGTTAAAAAAATCAATGAATATGATGCATCCTATAATTCAAATGACAATAAGCAGCACAAAATCATGTAAAAAAGACAGAAAGCCATTGCTTTCCGATCCATCTATGGCTTATCTCTGTATATTGGAGCCAAATACAATATTATGGTATGCCAAATACAATATGATTCATGAGAGCCCAGAAAAACATATAAAACACTAAATTATTCGTGCAAATTCCACAATGCTATAAACAATTTATTAGAGAAATGTAAGGTATTTATTAATAGTCAGAAAAACTATTGTGGTTGTTATGCATTATACGCGTTCTGATAGAAAGACGTTTTGATCTGCTAACTAGGGGAAAAGAATCATGAACACTAACGGGAATAACATAAATACGAGATGAAAAATAAAATGGGAAGGAATAACTACAAATCAGAACCGTGTTTTATAGATGGAGTGAATAAGGGGGCCGCCTATGAAGAGAACTATTTAAAGACCCATTACCAAGATCACATCAGGCTTAAAAAAATAGTATATATAGAAAAAAAACGGATTCCATTTCCAAGATCTAAAAGGGAGGAAATAAGCTAAAAACATCTAAAAGGAAAGAAATAAAAAACCCATTCTAAGATCTAATAGATCGTAGAAAAGATGGGAAAAGAGGGGAAAAAAGAAATAAAAAAAAAACCATTTCTAAGATCAACAAGATCATGGAAATGATTTAAATACATACCCATCAGATTCTTAGATTTTTATCTTTGAATTGAGGGGAAAAAATGAGGAACAACAAAGGGGAAAGATTAATACGGTAATGGCAGACTTCCCAAAAATGATAAACCCAAAAATCATAAAACACCAAAACTGAAATTTTAAGAGCACATACCTGAGGAGGGAACGTGTTCGACCTGGCCAGCGCCTTCCTATTGCGATCAGCACTAGAGTTCGATATGACAAGCTTTGAGAGGGAGAGGATGTGGAGACAACGTTGGAAAAAATCGCCACTGGGGTAAAGAGGGCTACGAGAAAATCGAAATGCAGGTTAAAATGGATGTGGAATGGATGGGTTTCATCATAGGCATACTGAATACAGGTACCGGATTGGTACAGTCGAATCCTCCTTCCGTCCATCGGTCTTTAGGATGCTCAGTGGACAACGGTTTGCAGGTGTGACAATGACTCTGGAAAAAGCACACATGACCTGTGGACGGTTATAATTAAATCAGTTGGATTGAACGATCAAGATTAAGATCGCACATAGTGCGCATATAACGGTTCTCAGCTGAAGCGTTCTGTAAATTTATAATCAACAGTTACAACTCAATGACTAAAAACATAATTTCTATTTTAACTATTGTGGCCGATCCGTTTACAGCCCATTGGAATTGGAATAAAAACTTCAATCAATTTTATTGAAACTATTGCACTGAGTAACTTTGACTTCTTTATTAAACGTTTCACGAGTGTTGGTCATTTTGTCTGTATAGTTAAACTTGATACATAATTGTTAAAAGGTTTATAAACTATTAGAAATTATATTTAAGTCCTATTACAGTGTTATCAGTTTAAATACTCTCTGTTTTAGTATTACCTAAACTAAGCTAATTTCTTTAATATGTCTTAATATTGTTAAGGTTTTCCTCTACATTAAGGATGATCCGAATTGATATTCAAATATATTATAAGGATATAATCGATATATACTCATTAATTTAATTAATCAAATGATTTGATTTGATTTGATTTTATATGATTTGATTTGATTTTATATAAGAGCAAAATAAAGAGGAAGGGAGAAAATAATAGTGTGAGAAATTTAGATTTTGGTTTCTCGATTTTCGAATTTCGTATTGATTTTCTTCATAGATCCTCTTGGTGTTTTGTTCGAACTGAAGTTTATCCGGAAGAGGATCGAAATCATCAATTTGGTAACCTCATTCTTCTTCTATTTTTTTGTTCTCTTGTGGTTTGATCTTTAGGGTTAGGAAATACTTTCACTTGATGTTTTAAGTTTTTGTTTGAGCTTCAAATATGTTTTTATTATTGACCCAACAAATATTACATGATTTTCATCCTTGGATGAAGATTGATTGACAGATGTGTAAATTTTTATATAAAATCTTAACCTGAATTTTTTCGAATGAAAATAATGTAATCATTTTTTCATCATAGTTCCAACTTCCAAAGGCTTATTTTGTTTTGAATTAGGCTTTTAATAGTTGGGCCGACTGCTCTCATTACTCCAAACTTTTATACTTCACCCAGTTTTCTCATTAATGGAGCAGATATATTATAATCCATAAAAGATTTACATGATCTTCCAAGCCTATTCCCCATTAGATTCTCTGCTACATCCCCAAATCTATTGTATACCTTTCAATTATCTTTCACCTTTATTCTTGTCCTCCAACTGTTTTCTCTTTTCTATTAATAAACTTCACTGCCATTTCCCAATTCACCTCTCAACTAACTGGTTTTTCTTCTTCTTCTTCTTCTTTTATCTGTTCATCTCAAGAAACAATGGTCGGAGAGAAAGCAAAAGAGAAACAAACGATCGGAGAAGTCCCGGACTGCCAGTACTTGCAGGAAGAGGCAGCAACACTGGTGAAACCCAACACAACGGGCGCAAGCAAAGGAGATGTTATGTATCTATCCAACCTGGATACCCAGAAGTTTTTGAGATTTTCCATTAAGTATCTCTACGTTTACAAGAGATGTGTTGATGTGGAAGTGTTTAAGTCTACACTGTCAAGAGCATTGGTTGAATACTACCCTCTAGCAGGCAGGTTGAGGAGCAGTTCTGGTAGTGATGGCAGCAGTAACTTGGAGTTGGACTGCAGTGAAGAAGGAGCTTTGTTTTTTGAGGGAAAGATGGATATGACAGTAGAGTTTTTCATGGATGGAATAAAGAAACCAAATAGGTCTTGGAAGAAGTTGTTGTATAGGATTGAAGGTCAAAGCTTCGTTGATGTTCCTCCTCTTGTCATTCAGGTCACTCCACAATCAACTTTCATTTCATTTTAAAATAAATTAACAAAATCAAAACATCACTTTAATTCAATTTCATATCATTTAAATCATTATCGATAAGAACAAATAGGATTAGATAATTGTCGATAGATATGATTTATTGATTTTATTCCTCTTACTTTATCTAATCTTGCTGTATCTCACTTCACTTCTGTTCACAGTTCGTACATACATACAAAATTTTACGTACATATATGCCCTTTCATCAGTTCATGTGATCTGACTCATCTAGTCTATTTATGTTGTTCGAAGACATAGTGTTTTGTGGGACCCATATATATTCCAACTGTTTTTTTCGTCTTCTTTTTTTCTAGCTGACGCATTTGAGGTGTGGTGGAATGATACTATGCATGGCGATCAGCCACGCTATCTGTGATGGTATAGGCACATCACAGTTCCTCAATGCTTGGGCTCAGTTGGCTGTGACACCAGACGCCGAAATCTCCCTCACAGATGCTGCCCATCTCCGCCGCATACTCAAGCCTCGCTCGCCGCCAAAGATTACTGCATCTCATTTGGAGTTCAAAGTTTTGAATACTGGTCCTGAGTTTGATTTTGACCTTCTTAAATGGCTAGTTTCTCAGCCACTCGTGCCTGTCTCCGTGACCTTCACTTCCGCCGACGTGCTCCGTCTCAAACAACAGTGTGTACCATCGCTTAAGTGCACCTCTTTTGAAGCTCTGGCATCTCATGTGTGGAGAATCTGGATCAGGTCTCTCGTTGTCTTACCATATAATCTCATCGTCAAGCTCCTCTTCTCTGTGGATGTCCGCTCACGGCTTCGACCGCCACTTCCCACTGGATACTATGGCAATGGGTTCGTTCTTGGCTGTGCTCTAGCAACAGTTGAAAATCTAGTTACATGGAACCTTCGCCAAGTGATCGAACTGATACAAGAAGGTAAGAAACGTCTCGATGATGATTATGTCAGGTCCATGGTCGATCTGATGGAGGAAAACAGGATCATCAAACCAGATCTCTCTGCTAGCCTGGTCATTTCACAATGGTCTAAATTAGGACTTGAAAATTTAGACTTCGGTGCAGGGAAACCTGTTCACATGGGACCGTTGGCTAGTGAAGTGTATTGTCTTTTTCTGCCGGTGGTCGGTGATGTCAATTCCTTCACAGTCTTATTGTCGGTTCCGGAGAATATTGCCGAGGAGGTGGAGTTTGGTCTGAAGGAAGTCTCTGGACTTACTACTGCTTCCATGGAAGAAGATCAAGTGGAAAGCCGAAGACATTTTATGGGTGCCCTTAATAATATTTGAAACATTTAAATTTCAAAATCACAGTTCAGAGATTATCTTAATTTTCACATTTATTAAGGTTGATGTAAACTAAATCAATCTCGATCAAAATCTATTTCAATTAATTATGATTAACAGAAAAGAAGGACCGGGCTTTGTAAAATCGAGCAATTGTAGCCCATTTCACAATCTTCCATCTATTTTGGGCTGGATTTTATCTTGTTTGTCTTTCTGATCATTCGGCCTTCTATTTCATTTGGTTTTCTGGTCAAAAAGAAACCAACAGACTTTGTTAATCAGTTTTGGGGAAGCCAAAGGACTCCAGTTCCTTCACTTTAAATTAAAATAGACTCAACTGATGATGTTATTTTTTTATAATGCATATCGGAAGTCGTCGTCAAAACATAAGAGCATCCACGATGAGTTTTCTTCATTCACCGTCGCAGGCTACAAATAATTGGATCAAACACCTCTCAATATTAGATCCTTACAAGAGGGGTTTTAGCTAGGGAGATGGAGCGACCACAAGCTATCTTATAGTGGTCGCAACCAGCTGGTGCAGGTCCAATGGATTTTTTATGAGAAATTCAACTATATAATATAGTTGCTTTAAAAAAAACTATATGATACAGAGCTGCTTATTAGGTGCGACGTTGTTAAAGATACCTATGACATATGATTCTTGTACATCACCTAAAGGTAAACATTTTTATATTTTGTAGACATATTAGGGTCTGTCTTGTTAAGGTTTCAAGTTTTTTTAGGATAACATTTACACACTTTCGCTAGGAGTGAGCGGGGACGGGGCGGATTTTGCGTTCTCCGTCCCCGTATCCGGTCATTTTGAACAGTTAATTTTTTAACTGTTCCCAAAAATCGTCCCCGAGGGCGGGGATCCTCGGTTAATTTTTTTTAAAATTAATTAATTTATTAGTATTATTTTAAACAGTTAATTACTAAAAATATTAATGTCCCCACCCCATCCCCGCTCACCCCTACTGCCCTATTTCATTTAAAAAAAATCAGACCGATCTTGCGAACTTGCGAAGCATACCTTAGGACTTAGGATCGAGTTAGGTCAGCAGCGGAGTTAGGATAACAGCGGTGGATTGGTGGAACAATAAGAATAGAAATTAGATTTAATTTTTAAGGTTTTATGTTTTTAATTAGGAATTTATATTTATGATATAAATTTAATTTTATAATTTTAAATATAAATTTATCTATTTAATATATTGTATAAGGTTATTTATATAAATTATACAATATAAATTTTTTTGGAGGTCAATATGCAATTTTCTCCGGGTACGGGGATTATCTGGGACAAGGATTTCGATCCCCATCCCCGTAGCCGGAAATGACCAGGGATTTCGGTCGGAGACGGGGACAGGGAATTTTCAGCTTCGGATAGAAAAATCATTTCTGTCCCTGTACCCGGACGGCCGGGTACAGGGAATCTCACTTCTAACTTTCACACATTTCGTTATGCATTTTTAATCTGACATTTTTATGGTATATCTTGTTTATTTTTTTAGGACAGGTTTCTTGTGCATCGAATTTCAATGCGTCAAAAAATCTTGATCATTAAATCGACATTTCGTTGTACATGAGTTAGTATCTTTTGTTGTACATTTTCTTTTCCATCGTACATGTGTCAGTGTCTTTAACAGTACATTATTGTAGCTGTTGAATTAAAAATTAAAAGATAAGATTCACACGACGCATTTTGGCACACCGACGTACGACACCTGAAAATTACCATATTTTTTAAATATAACCTTGGAATAAATCTCGAGAGCCAAATTAAATTTCTAAATTTAATAGTTATTGTAGCCAACTGACTATATATATTTTTGTTAATTTTTATGAGTTATAACTTATAGGCTTTGAATTTTTTTTAAAATTAAATTAAATGACGTCATTGACGTACCGGTTACGACTCATGTCGTGCACAGTGCTCTAACAAATATCCATTGTATTTGTTAGTTTGTTACATACTTTTTTTTATAATACATTTTATTAAAAGAAAAAATCGACGTGTTTCAACCAATAGTTGACCGCCACGTATTTAAATTAGATTCAAAGTCATGTTATTCAGCCAAGAATAGCAAAATGACAATATAACCCATATTTTTCAAAACTCATATCTGAACCTTATATGGGTAATATGGTAACCGTGCCAATTTTATCCTTTTTTATGCAAAGGAGAGGACTTTCGCACGAGTGTATTTCACGTTTGGTGTCTTGCCCCCAGCTGAATCATCATTAAATCTGGTAGATCGTTCGCTGAGATCATTTTAGCTAAACTAGCGAATAGACAACATAATAAAGCATAAAGCGATAATTTGAATTACCAAGAATCCAAGATTTAGGATTTTTGAGTTGAAATCGATTAAATTCAGTGTCCCGCGAGATAAGAGAACACAGCAATCGGGTTGGTTTATAAATTTATACAAGGCGGAATCCTCCATTTCAAGACCCAGGGCCCAGGGTGTAAATGACGACGATGAATTCCTCTTCTCTCCTCCTCCTTTTGGCGATAAGCTCCGTTCTATCTCTGGTTTCCGCAACAGTGTTCTTCGAGGAGAAATTTGACGGTAATAATGTAGATCGGATTGTTCTATCTTCCCATCTTTATCCTCCGTCAACTTTTTTCCTCTTTAGGCTAAAATGTTACAGATCTGAAGTGATTATGAAAAATAGGTGTAGTTGATAGATCTTAAGTTTTGAAGCATTGGATTTTTATTGTTGTTTCTTATTAGCAATTTAGATTCATTACATTATTTGAAGCGATTTCACTTCGATGTTGTGAGTTTTGCGTCAAATTTTAGTGAACAATGATGCTGTTAATATGGTCTGTAGAGGCTTTGTGATTTTCATTTGACGTTATTATTGCCTATCTGTACATATATGATTCAAAATTTGATGAGTTAGTTACCGGATCTGGAATTTATTTATTTTTATCTGTAGATTGTTAATGTTTATTGATTATATTTGTAGGAGGGTAGCTATGTAATGGTTCGTAATGTTGATATATTTATATGGGACCCATTTTCAGAATGGTTTCGATGCCGTCCATCGGACGGTCCCGAACATGGTACAGTGCTACTGCGGTTCCGACCATGGTACGGTACCGTCGGATGACCATCGGTCGGAGATCGTTGTGTCCGTACAAACGGACGTACCGTTCTGGAAAATTTCTGTATTTATATGTTTTAGTGCATAGTTTTGGAAAAAATAAGTTGTTGTTTGACTCACTGTGATGTCTGTCCCTCCGTCGCATTTGTTTCTCTCTCAATTTAGATTTTATTTTTATGGCATTGATCGTCGTTGGTTAAAACCTAAGAGTGCATCATTAATCTATTTTGTATTTCCGTAAAATTCGTAGAATATACCTTGTTAGGGTCATTTATTTGTTTCTAATTAGCTGACCTTCTGTTTCATCGTTGAATATTATAGATAAATGGGTGGATCGATGGGTGAAGTCTGATTGGAAAAAAGATGAAAGCATGTCTGGTGAGTGGATGCTTACTGCTGGGAAATGGAACGGCGACGCAGCAGATAAAGGTAAATTACGTCTAAACTCTACATTTTTTTTTGATATTTTTATACTGTGGGACAAATTGTACATATTATATTTTTTCAATCAAACATCCATATATATTTGATTTAACGGTGTTTAACTGTTTGTTGCATATTACGATATTTTACTAGAGTAATTAGTGATCTTTTTGGATGGATATATTTGTTGAAAGTACAAGATACAAATCTAAATGGATAGATTTCCCTTATATGCAGGTATCCAGACAAGTGAAGACTACAGGTTTTATGCGATTTCATCGCAGTTCCCTGAATTTTCTAACAAGGACAAGACATTGGTGGTTCAATTCTCTGTCAAGCATGAACAGAAGCTTGATTGTGGGGGTGGATACATCAAGTTGCTAAGCGGGGATGTTGACCAGAAAAAATTTGGTGGCGAGACACCTTACAGGTATGTCAAAAATCTATGGTCACATCTAACTCTTCTGTTGTTGCACTTTTCATTCGTACTCTGTTACTGGATTTTCATTCGTTTATAATTGATATATATCATCTTTACTCTTTGCAGTATAATGTTTGGACCAGATATTTGTGGTTACAGTACAAAGAAAGTTCATGCCATACTTACCCGTAATGAGAAGAATCACTTAATCAAGAAGGAGGTTCCCTGCGAAACCGATCAGCTAACTCATGTTTATACATTTATTATTCGTCCTGATTCAACCTACAGCATTTTGATCGACAATGTTGAGAAACAAACTGGTAGTCTGTATTCAGATTGGGATTTACTCCCTCCAAAGAAAATCAAGGATCCTGATGCAAAAAAGGCATAATTTTTCTTTCAAACTCTTTATTATTACCATTTCGTCAACGACTTAAATTACCTAATAGAATTATCCATTTACATGTGTATATGTCAACATTGGTTTTCAATCCATTGTGCAGCCAGAAGATTGGGAAGATTCTGAGTACATTCCAGATCTTGAGGATAAAAAACCTGAGGTGATTTTTTTCTCACAGCAGTTCTAATTTTGTATTTTAAACATCAATCCTTCGTTTTTTAAGAAATATTCACTTGTCTGTTTTTTTGAAGTTTCATGGCATATCTAAAATATAGAATATATTGCTAAATGTAGGGCTATGATGATATATTGAAGGAGGTAACTGATCCTGATGCTACCAAGGTACAATGAGTGGTGTGGTCTTCTTTTGGTTTTTTGTTAATTGTTTGTCAAAAAAATTAATCAAGAATCTCTAATCAATGAGTTTTTGTACTTTCTGATTAACAGCCTGATGACTGGGATGATGAGGAAGATGGTGAATGGACTGCACCAACCATTCCCAACCCTGAATATAAGGGTCCATGGAAGCAAAAGGTTAGTCAGGTTGAGCTTTCTTTTTAAAATAAAAATAAATAGCAACTTCAGACTCATAATTTCTGCATCAACAGCAAATAAAGAATCCAAAATACCAGGGAAAGTGGAAGGCACCCATGATCGACAACCCAGGTGAGGGTTCTAAGGATCATTTTAACTCTCATTGATGTTATCAATTTTTTCGTCATGTCTTGCGATGAAAACGAGTTTTCTTTCGCAGATTTCAAGGATGATGCTAATCTCTATGTTTTCCCCAACCTTAAATACGTTGCCATTGAGTTATGGCAGGTGAACTTCTAATTTGACATTGCCATTTATGTTAGTACATCTTTTTGAGAATTCTGTGTTATTTGTCTGTGATTGGTAATCTGTATAAAATGTTATAAACTCTTCAGGTTAAATCTGGTACTTTATTTGATAATATTCTTATTACCGATGAACCTGAATATGCACTGAAATTTGCTGAAGATACTTGGGGAAAGAACAAAGATGTATGTTTGGTTTTTCTTCTTCTTTGATGCTTGCAGATTTAAATTATGCCATGTGTTTCTGATTCTATCTTTTTATATGCTTGCAGGCTGAAAAGGCAGCCTTTGATGCCGAAGAGAAAAAGAAGACTGAAGAGGTGAAATCTTTATTTCTGAGTTTTATTTCTAATAGACGACACTGTTATTCAGTTTTTTATTAATAGTGAGTTTTTAATTTTAACAGGAGGAAAGTAAAAAGAGTGATTCTGAAGATGAATCTGATGTAAGTAATTTAGTTTTAATGTTTGTTGGTTCAGACTTCAGAATGTTCGTAAATCTGTATTATATTTTTTTAAAGATTACAATACTTCTTCGTTCATTTTTTGTTTATGTATTTTGTACAGGATGAGAAAGATGATGATGGTGCTGAAGATATAGATGATTCAGAAGATGATGAAGGGAAACTTGATCACGTAGACATTCATGATCACTATAATTTTTTTATCTTTGTTATGCAATTGACTGGGAGTCGTATTATTCTAACTTGTTTGCAATTCTCTATTTTTCAGGACGAGTTGTAGGAGAAAGCATGGTTTTTTCTGGAGAGTTCAGTGAGAAAGTTGTTTTGAATAATAGTCTAATTTTTTTGGGAGAAACAGATTTTGTTTATTTAAACATGCTAAATGTTTTGCTGAGTGCATGAATTGAAGTAATTAAAATTTTAAAGTTTAAATCCTTGGATTCAGTGTTCTATTATTTGCATGATTTCAAATGGGTTGCTTACTTGTTTGTCCTTGAAATCCTTATTTTTAAAATTTTAGGTAAGGGTGAGAATGAGCCCGGGTCTACTGGCGGTCCAAGTTCAGACCAATTCGTTAGGGTTGGGTTACAAGTCTTTATCTTACTTATAAGTCCGACCCGGCCATTTTTCAGGTCGGACCCAAGTTGGATTAAAGCCCTGTCGTTTCTGACTCGGTTTTTAACTTTTTATATACTGATCGATTGGACGTACGGGATAGATTTGGGCATACGGATCCTAAATCAGTCGAGATTACCTAACTCCGGAACAAGATTACCAAACTCCAGCGAAAGCTAGTTATGAGTTTTTTATTTTATTTTATTTTTTATTTTTTGCAAATACTAGTCATGAGTTGTTGGATTCACGTAATGAGTATCGTGAAAGGTGATGGAAAAAGTAAAATTGACGTGATGTTTTTAAAAATAATGATTTAAATCTCAAAACAGTTTTAAAACTTGGTTACACTCACACAGTTCCACATGGTTACACAGTTACACTGTAGTTCTCGAGATTGGGTAGGAAAAATTTCATTAAAACCCTATAGAATACAAAAACATGTCAGAGTCATTCGATGGATCACATATGTTCCGTGTCCAATATACAATAATCCTAACTTCAATCTTCATCTATCTCCGCAGTCCGCACCTTTAGTACCCGCTTAACCATCAACCTAATTCCTTTTTTTTAATCAAGATCCAGGGTTTTCTTCAGGCATCTTCCTAGTTCAGTGTCTCAAAGACCTAGTTCTAAAATTATCAGAATATGAATCAGAGTTAACTAATTCAGTTAATTGTTTAGGGAAAGTAATTAGTATAACTGACACAAATATAAATATTAATTAGAGGTAAATGTACTACATGTTTTACTGATAACAATCTTGAATCTTTATTCACTGTAAATCATTCTTCCCTCTCGAGCAACTGATTGTCGTTTTCGATAAAAATCGAAACACTCACAAAGAATTTATGTAACTTCATGCATACACAAAGTATACCATAAATTTAATCTCAAAAAACCCTTTTTAATTAAATATCGACAGCGATGGACCGTAAAATATCCATACTTCATTTTATATCATATATTCATATCTTAATTTCAATTTTTAAAGGTTGTTAAATGTTATTGTTAATGCTAAGTCCTACTGTCCCAACAGGTTAACAATTTACACATAAGGAATTTATTATTATCTTATTTTAATAAAAGAAAAAAATCGACGTGTTTCAACCAATAGTAGACCACCACGTGTTTCGACGAAAAATTTAAAGTTATATTATCAGCCAATAGCAACAGAATGACAATATATAACCCATATCTTTTGAAAAATTACCACAGCAACTACTAGGTTACATACTTACATCGTAACCTTGAATGGTTATTATAGTAATCTTATTATTTATAAGAAGAGGGGAGGACTTTGCACGTTTGCACGAGTGGATTTCACGTTCGATGTCTTATCTCACCTGACTCCTCACTAAAATCTGGTAGATCGTTCCCTGAGCTCATTTTAACTAAACTAGTAAGTTGCGAGTCTTCTCTTAGTTTAAAGCGATAATTTGGATTGTTAAGAATCCAAGATTTTGATTTTTGAGTTGAAATCGACTAAATTCGGTGTACCGCGAGATAAGAGAACATAACAGTCGGGTTGGTTTATAAATTTATAGAGGGGGCGAAATCCTCCATTTCGAGATCGAAGTGTGAATGATGATGGCGACGAATTCCTCTTCTCTTCTTCTCTTCCTTGTGGCGATAAGCTCCGTTCTATCTCTTGTTTCCGCCGCAGTGTTCTTCGAGGAGAAATTTGACGGTAATAATGTAGATCGGATCGTTCTATCTCCCCATCTTCATTTCCGTTAACTTTTCTCCTCTTTAAACTAAAATGTTGCATCATTATAGTGGGATCTAGCCATAGATCGATGATGATTATGAAATATAGTTGAAGTTGATAGATCTGAAGCTTTAAAGCATTTGATTTTTGTTTTATTTTTGCTTATTCGCGATCTAGATTCTATTCATTTATCTTTGCAATTTCACTTCAATATTACGAGTTTTGCGTCGAATTTTGGTGAGCAATGATGCTGTTAATATGATCTATTGAGGCTTTGTGATTTTCATTTTATGTTATATTGCCGATCTGTTATGGAGTATGCGGATAGAATATTACATATGCGATTTAAAATTTGATGGGTTAGTCATTGGATCTGGATTTTATTTTTATTAGATATCAGATATATTTATACTGTAATGCACAGTCAAGTAATCCGTTTTGGAGAAGATATGTTGTCGTTTGAATGAGTATTACTTTTATGCGTCTCTGTGGTGTTTCTTTCTTTGTAGACTTGTAGTGACTAGCTAGTCTCTATTTGAATATAGACTTTTTAATAGAATTGATGATATATTTTTATTCATGGATAAAACTTGAAAGTGCACCATTAATCTATTTAGGAGAATTCTACTTTGAATATACTTTTCCTCTGTTTACTTCTTATTTGGAGAATATTATAGATGGATGGGGGGACCGATGGGTGAAGTCTGACTGGAAAAAAGAAGATAACATGTCTGGTCAGTGGATGCTTACTGCTGGGAAATGGAATGGTGATGCAGCTGACAAAGGTATACGTTTAATTTCATTCATTGTATATAACAAAATTTTCAATCAAACTACCAAATTTATATTTGATTTAATGGTGTTTATTGCAGATTGCGAAATTTTACTAGAGTAATTAATGATTTCTTTGGATGGATATTTTTTTTTCAAAGTACAAGATACAAATCTAAATGGATGGATTTCCCTTATATGCAGGTATCCAGACAAGTGAAGACTACAGGTTTTATGCGATTTCATCGCAGTTCCCTGAATTTTCTAACAAGGATAAGACATTGGTGGTTCAATTCTCTGTCAAGCATGAACAGAAGCTTGATTGTGGGGGTGGATATATCAAGTTGCTAAGCGGGGATGTTGACCAGAAAAAATTTGGTGGCGAGACACCTTACAGGTATGTCAAAAATCTATGGTCACATCTAACTCTTCTGTCGTTGCACTTTTCATTCGTAATCTGTTACTGGATTTTCATTCGTTTATAATTGATATATATCATCTTTACTCTTTTGCAGTATAATGTTTGGACCAGATATTTGTGGTTACAGTACAAAGAAAGTTCATGCCATACTTACACGTAATGAGAAGAATCACTTAATCAAGAAGGAGGTTCCCTGCGAAACCGATCAGCTAACTCATGTTTATACATTCATTATTCGTCCTGATTCAACCTACAGCATTTTGATTGACAATGTTGAGAAGCAAACTGGTAGTCTGTATTCAGATTGGGATTTACTCCCTCCAAAGAAAATCAAGGATCCTGATGCAAAAAAGGCATAATTTTTCTTTCAAGCTCTTTATTATTAATTTATTACCATTTTGTCAACGACTTAAATTATCTAATAGGATTATCCATTTACATGTGTATATGTCAACATTGGTTTTCAATCCATTGTGCAGCCTGAAGATTGGGAAGATTCTGAGTACATTCCAGATCTTGAGGATAAAAAACCTGAGGTGATTTTTCTCTCAGAACAGTTCTAATTTTGTATTTTAAATGTCAATCCTTAGTTTTTAAAGAAATGTTCATCTATCTGTTTTCTTTGTGTGTCTGTCTAGCATCAGGATATAGATTTAATAATTTAGAACTTCATAAATCTATATTATCCATAGTTCAAAAAGCGGAAAAGCGGTCAGCTTTTCCATTGACCGCTTTTTCAGCTTTGAGCGCTTTAGCGCGCTTAAAGCTGAAAAAGCGGTAGTGGCATTATTGTAAATAATTGTAATTTTATTAAAAATATATATAAAATATATATAAACCTGTAATTATTCAAGACGTCATCCAAATTATTTGAAAAACATTTACAAGTCATATAACCTAATCATCTAGACGTGCACCAATATCTATATTATCTCTTAAAATTTCTTCCATTTCATTCATGCAATGATGAAATTGGGATTCAGTTCCCATATCTCTAGGGTTTTGGAAGAAATAGAAGTGAGAGTGATAAAGGAAATTAGGGTTTTATTAGAAGGGTATTGGGTTTATATAGTTAGATAGAAATTGGAGGGGTAGGAAGGGAAATTAAAATAGTTTAAGTTATTTCACATGGGTAATGGGTTGTCCCAACCCAATAACCCAACCCGACCCGACAACCCGACCAGAAAAAGCGTTTTAGAAAGCGGTCCTGGAGGACCGCTTTGCCACTTAAAGCTAAAAAAGCGACGCTTAAAGCGTCGCTTTTTGAACTATGATATTATCAATTTACCACAGTTTTATTATTTCTGTTTAACCGTATTGTGTATGAGATGTGATATTTTTTGCAATGTAGCACCTGTAAGATTTTTGGCTATCTGGCTGTTTATTTTTTGGAGTTTCATGGCTTGTCTAAAAGATAAAATATATTGCTTAATGCAGGGCTATGATGACATCATCAAGGAGGTAACTGATCCTGATGCTACCAAGGTACAATGAGTGGTGTGGTCTTCTTTTTGTTTTCTGATGATTGTTTGTCAATTTTTTTAGTCAAGAATCTCTCGTCAATTTATAAATAATTTTTCACTTTCTGATTAACAGCCTGATGACTGGGATGATGAGGAGGACGGTGAATGGACTGCACCAACCATTCCTAACCCTGAATATAAGGGCCCATGGAAGCAAAAGGTTAGTCAGGTTGAGCTTTCTTTTTAAAATAAAAATAAATAGCAACTTCAGACTCATAATTTCTTCATCAACAGCAAATAAAGAATCCAAAATACCAGGGAAAGTGGAAGGCACCTATGATCGACAACCCAGGTGGGGTTCTTCTAAGGATCATTCTAACTCATCGATGTTGTCAATTTTCTCGTTTTATTCTTGCGATGTTAATGAGTTTTCTTTTGCAGATTTCAAGGATGATGCCAATCTCTACGTTTTCCCCAACCTTAAATACGTTGCCATTGAGTTATGGCAGGTGAACTTTTAATTATATTACCATTTATGCTAGTACATCTTGTTGAGGCCTGAGGGTTCTGTTTTATTTGTCATTGTGATTGGTACTCTCTATATAATGATATAAACTCTTCAGGTTAAATCAGGCACCTTATTTGATAATATTCTTATCACCGATGAGCCTGAATATGCACTGAAATTTGCCGAGGATACTTGGGGAAAGAACAAAGATGTATGTTTGGTTCTTGATTTTCTTTGATGCTTCCCGATTGCAATTGTGTCATGGGTTTCTGATTGTTTTCTTCTTCTTTCTTTTTTATATGCTTGCAGGCTGAAAAGGCAGCCTTTGATCTAGAAGAGAAAAAGAAGTCGGAAGAGGTGAATTCTTTATTTCCGCGCTGAGTTTTATTTCTAATAGACAATGTTCTTCAGATTTTTAATTAATAGCGAATTTTAAAATTTAATAGGAGGAAAGTAGAAAGAGTGATTCTGACGATGAATCTGATGTAAGTAATTTATGTTTAATGTTTGTTGGTTCAGAATGTTAATAAATCTGTAGTATAATTTTTTTAAGATTGTAATACATGGTTTATTTTTTGTTTATGTATTTTGTATAGGATGAGAAAGATAATGATGGTGCTGAAGATACTGATGATTCAGATGACGATGAAGGGAAACTTGATCATGTACAATTCGTGATCACCTTTGTTTTTTATCTGCGCTGTTCTGCAATTGTATTTGTAATTCACAGTTTTCTAACTTGTTTGCAATTATTTACTTTTCAGGATGAGTTGTAGAACACATGGTGTTTGCTGGAATGTTTTGTGAAAAAGCTATTTTGGATGTTGATGATTTAAGTTGGAATTATAGGTTTATTAGTTTCCTCACGGATTATGTCGCAATCGTGGTACTTTTGTCCTATAATTTATAATAGTCTACAATTGTGTTTAGGAAAAATGTTTTTGCCGGTTTAGAACTTATTATGTTTGTTTGATGATTTCTTGTCCTAAGTTGGGAGAAACAGATTTTGACTTTTTAAACATGTAAAATGTTTTGCTGTAAGCATGAGTTGAAGTAATTAAAATTTAAAACCCTCGAATTCAGAGTTTTAGATAATTCCGATTTCCTAGAGTTTTCAATGTATTTTTTATCATTCCAATCTTAATCTAAAATTTTGGAAATACAAGTTTATTTGCAAGATTTTCTTGTTATGTAAATGGGCTTGCTTTGTGGACTGTGGTATTTAATATTTGTGATATTCATTTACTGTTTATCACTAAAATAAGTTAGATATTCATTTACTGTTTACGATATTCATTTTTGGTATTATAATATAAGGCTCACGGCACACCACATCTCTTCTTACATCTCGTGGCATGGAAATAAACACGAGTAAGATATGTGTGTGGTTTTTGATTCTTCAAACAATTTCAATTGCTCAACTTACAATTCAAATTTAATCAAATCTTTGCTACTTGTAATATTAATTGGAAAATATGTGGGTCTAAACTATTCAATAGTTATTTAGATTTTAGTCCGAGAGCCAGAGGTGAAAAAAAATATCGATAGATATTTGTTTTTTTAATCTTTATCTTTATTAATTTGACTATTGGCTTGTTAGTTGTTAATTATCACTTTGATTCCTTTGTAAGTTGTCTGATCAATTCTAATCTAATCTTTTGTAAATTTTCTTTAAAAAAAATTGATAGATTCGATTCTTGGAAATTGGTAATTGTGATTTCAAACAAAAATTGACAAATATACAGTGCTCTTCTAATTAAATTTGTATTTTTTTTTAAAGATAATAATAATTTTATCTTCGAGTTATTAGTTGTTACTTTTAATTTCATTCATTCATTCATTGATTTGTGCATTTCTCTCCTCTGACTCTCTGTTTCTTTTGCTATATATATTGCGTAGTGCCGTAGTATATACACACACACGGGCCACGGTACACTTCATTCCTTACCAAACCCAAACTTTGGTAATTACTAATCAGTAATCAGCATTCATCAGAGTAAAGAATAGACATTATTGGGTTGTGGTGTGTGTGTTTTTTCCTCATTCTAGGTTATTTTATCAGTTTCTGTTAAGTGTTGTTTGCCCTTTTGACAATCTGGGTTGTGGGTGTTTTACAGAATAATGTCTTTGGCATGTCCAAGTTTGCATTTTGGCAATAAGGGATTGGAGTTGGCCACTTCCTGTGCTGGTTGTTCTTTGAATATCATCAATAGTAGCGGCAGCAGGAAGAAATACAGTTACGGTGTAAAGTCTGTTATTCAAAGCAAAGGGTTTCGTTCCCGTAGGTCAGGTGGTCGATGCTTGGTCTCAATCGCACCAAATGCTCCGGGTAAGTAGGAATTCCATCCAACTACCTCTTTCTTTCTGTAATTTGACTAATATTTGTAATGACTAATGAGTAATGACCCTATATTTTTATTGATTTTATTACAGGTGATGCTTCTGTTGGAACTCCTACTACTCCTATTTCAGTGTCATCTCTGTTGGATACAGTTTCTGCTGACCTTCAGACTCTAAACAAGAATCTGAAATCTGTAAGTACCTGTCACCCAATTAAGTAATTACTTGCCATCTTCATCTGATTAAGATCATTAATAATCAAACTGACAAATTTCGGTTGTTTTAGATTGTTGGTGCAGAAAACCCAGTCCTAATATCCGCTTCTGAACAAATATTTGGTGCCGGTGGAAAGAGATTGCGACCTGCTTTAGTATTCTTGGTTTCAAGAGCTACATCTCAATTGGGTGGTTTCAAGTAATCCATTCCATAATTCCATTTTCTCTTGTATATACATATATATATGTTAAGTAACTTTAATCTCAGGGATCTTACAACTCAACATCGTCGTCTAGCAGAGATCATTGAAATGATCCACACAGCAAGTTTGATACATGACGATGTTCTCGACGACAGCGACACAAGACGAGGTATGTAGTTAAATTTAAAATCTAAGGCATGTAAGTAATTTAATTGTATCTATCTATGATCTATCAACAGGGAAGGAAACTATACATCAAATCTACGGTACTCGTATCGCTGTACTGGCAGGTGATTTCATGTTTGCACAGTCATCATGGTATCTTGCAAATTTGGAAAACCTGGATGTTATAAAGCTGATCAGCCAAGTATGAAGTATATATGTTGTTGTTCTGAATGGGAATAGCATGACAAAAAAAATTAAAATATATCCAAATTACCAAATGAACAGGTGATTAAAGATTTTGCAAGTGGTGAGATAAAACAAGCATCAAGTCTGTTTGACTGTGACTTACCACTGGAAGATTATCTTCTGAAGAGCTACTACAAAACAGCAACTCTTATAGCAGCCAGTGCGAAATCTGCGGCGATATTCAGTGAAGCAAACGAGCATGTGTGCAATGAGATGTTCGAGTATGGAAAGAATCTGGGTCTTTCATTCCAAGTCGTGGATGACATTTTAGATTTCACACAATCATCAGAGCAGTTGGGTAAACCTGCTGGGACTGATCTTGCAAAAGGAAACCTGACGGCACCTGTAATATTTGCTCTACAGAAACAACCAAATTTAAGAGAGATCATCGATTCTGAATTCAGCGAACCTGGTTCATTGGAACGCGCGATCAGGATTGTATTTAAATGTGGTGGAATCGATCAAGCACGCAACTTGGCAAGAGAAAAGGCTGATCTCGCCATATGTAATCTCAGATGTCTTCCTCAGACTGAGTTCAGATCTTCTTTGGAAGGTATATTGAAGTATAATCTTGAAAGGATTGATTAATTGATTGGTTGGTTGATCGTTTAAATGAGGTTTTTGAGATTGAGAGATCACAACCCTTCATTTTTTTTCTAGAGATTTGTGTAAATTGTGTTGAAAAAAATAATTCTATCTGTAAACGGTTGGATTGGGAAATGTGTTTTTAGCCTCAATTAATAACAATTTTAATTTGGTATTTAATTGCATGGATTCCGGTTTCATGGACCCGTTTCAACCCGGGATGAAACATCCAATTGGATCTCATGGAACCAACCAAAACTAGGCGGGGTGGATCGGATAAAAGGGAGATTTCCTCTTGGTTCCTCTCTTTAGTTAGATGATTGGAATTTGGATCTTAATTATAATTATCAATTAGAAATTAAATTTAACAAAATTAAATTTTTATTTCATTTATTGTCTTATTTAAGAATTATTATTTATTTTAATGTTATTTACAAAATTACATGGTATTTTGAAAAATTATCTTTGACATTCTTTTCACCTGATTTATTTGCATAAAAAACTAAATTTTCATTCCCCGTGTTTATCTCTATAGTTTGACATTTGCTTTTTCTTTTGTGTCACCAAATAAAATACTTTTTTTATTCATTGTGTTTATAAATACTTTTTGAGAGTTTATGATATCTCATTTTGTTTGTATTGAACAGAGTTTATAATAATTATTATCAGAATATATACGAATATAAAATCTAAATATTTATATATTTTCATTTTTGTTTATGTTAATATAATAATCTGATTATCAATCGGTTGAAGAATGGTTAGTTACTTTAGTTAGTTGAGTAGATTTACACCATTGTAAACATTACATAAAGGGTCATAAAGCCAATAATAAAATCATCAGCTTTGACATTCCTCCATCTCCGGTGAACTCTCCGATCATCTCTCCGATCTACTTTCAATATGGTATCTTCGACAGGAAGGGGCGCTGTTCCAACGACACCTTTCGATCCAATCTCCGCTGCGACAAACACCGCTCTTGGAGGCAACTCGTTAATGACAAGATTTGCGGATCCTCTGGCGCCAACTTCATCGGCGAAGGTGATTGTAATGAAGCAATTGAAGTGTGCTACCTTGGATGAGGATAACTATTTCAGCTAGCGAGCACAATTCTCGACACTTCTTCGAGGATATAAGCTCCTGGACTACGTAGAAAGGAGGGTTCAATTACCCGAGGGCTCTCGCGCTGAGCAGCAGGATCAAATCATCTTGAGTTGGATTTTAACGGCAATTTCATCAACAATATTGCCGCAAGTTGCTGCACTCACCACGTCATATGAGGTATGAGAATGTTTAAAACAAATTTATTCTTCTGGTTCGGAGACGCGTGTTCTTCATCAACAAATGCAGTTTCAATCAATTCGCAAAGGAACCCTATCAATGTCACAATACTTGAAGAACATTTCGATCTTGAAAGATAAACTCGCCTCCGCCGGTGAGAAGATACGTGATTCTCAAATTATCCTAATAACTTTGCGTGGCTTAGGACTGGAATACAAAGCATTTGTTACATCCATCACCACACGTTTCGATCACGCAATGACATTTTCGAATTTGCAACAACTACTGATGGATTATGATTTTCAAGAAAAGGAAAATATGAAAGTTGAAGCAAACGTGGTTATCAAGAAAGAAGAAGAACGAAACAATGGGGGAAAATCTCCATGTCAAATATGTTCCCGTTAAGGTCATAACGCGAAAAACTGCTATAACAGGGTAAATTTTATCCGTTTTCCTCCAGCTCATAACAGAAAATTAGTTCCACTCGGTCTCGGAAATCCTCCTCCTTCATCGGCCAATGCGGTTACTATGTGGTATTCCGATTCGGGAGCAACTACACACATCACGGGTAATGGTAAGATTCTCAAATCATCTATACCTTATTCTGGCTCTACAAAGATATTAGCGGCTAATGGAGAATCTATGGGTATCTCTAAATCTGGAAATTGTAAAATGATACATAAAGGAACGGAATTTGTGTTAGATGATGTATTGGTTGTTCCTACAACTACTAAAAACCTTTTATCAGTACATCAACTCTGTGTGGATAATCCTGTGTGTGTTGAATTTGATCAACAGAAAGTCAGGGTACGGGATCTAGCAAGTAAAAAGATTTTGGCGGAAGGAAAGGAAGAGGGAGGATTATACCAGCTCCCAATGAAGATGAAGGAAAATCCAAAGGCATTATCGTATGAACGAGTTTCAAACGATCGTTGGCATCTTAGGCTTGGACATTTACACAGCCAGGCGGTGAAACAAATGGCATCCAAATCTATTATATCATCAAATTGTAATGAAATGTCAAATTGTGAATCATGTTTGATAAATAAATCTAGTGCACTACCTCATAAAACAAGTACAAGAATATATTCAATTCCACTCGATTTAATATACACAGATATCTGGGGGCCTGCACCGGTCGTATCATCGGAAGGCTTCAGATATTATATAAATTTTGTTGATGCGTCTACCCACTTTAATTGGGTATTTCCACTAAGAAACAAGGCCAAGGTGACTCAAATATTCAAGAAATTCAAGTGTTGGGCAGAAAGACAGTGCGGAAACAAGATTAGAGAACTCCAATCGGATAACGCAATGAAATTCAAAAAGTTAACAACAATTCTTGAACAATCAGACATCCAACATAGGTTCTCCGCACCTTACAGTCACCAACAGATGAGATCAGTTGAGAGACGCCATCGCCATCTGGTGGACACAGCCTTAACTATGTTGAAGCATTCAGGACTACCGATAGTTTATTGGGATTACGCAATATTGACTGCAACATACCTATACAACCACAATCCGTCAAAGCTATTGGACGGAGCTTCACCGTTTGAAGTATTATTTCAACGAACTCCAGATTATTCGAAATTGAGGGTATTTGGGTCAAAATGTTTTCCGTGTCTTCGAAACTACCGGGGAAACAAATTAGACGACAAATCGATCCCATGTATATTTCTCGGGTACCCGGAGAATCAAGAAGCATACTTATGTTACGATCCGGCAGGTCGTAGAATGTACATTTCCAGGGATGTACTTTTCATTGAGGAAGACTTCGGGCTAAATCAATTGCTATCAAAGGAGGAAGGTGCAAATATTCCAAGTTCAACGACGGAAAACTACGTTATCAAATGCCTCGAAATAGAAACTTTCGCTCAAATTGATAATCCGGAAGAAAATACATCTGAAACCGAGGAAGCCGAAAGTCAAAGAGAGAATGATATATCTCAAGGAGAGGATCCGATCATGGACGTCGGTTCTCAATTATCAAATTCAGAGAACTCAGACGAGTCATCAGGCGACGCACTGGCTACGGAATTACCGGAACAAAATCTGGTAATTATCGAGACTGGTACGAAAATGGTG
This sequence comes from Zostera marina, assembly GCA_001185155.1. Lineage (NCBI taxonomy): Eukaryota > Viridiplantae > Streptophyta > Magnoliopsida > Alismatales > Zosteraceae > Zostera > Zostera marina. The sequence goes on from LFYR01001997.1 coordinate 541,326, forward strand.
ACTCGAGGCTCCAGAGGGATACGAAAACCAAATCCCAAATTCGCATTATCTACAGTAGCAACGGAACAATTCATACCTCGTTCTCCAAAAATAGCACTTCTAAAGCCAGAATGGAAATCGGCAATGCAAATAGAGTTCGATGCGTTAAAGAGAAACCAAACATGGACATTGATCGAGAGATCTCCGGGAGACAACGTGATAAACACCAAGTGGGTGTTTAAAATCAAACAGAAAGAGGACGGCACAATTGAAAGATATAAAGCAAGGTGGGTCGCAAATGGGATGAGGCAGATCGAAGGAAGCGACTATACACACACGTTTAGCTTGGTAGTAAAGGCGAATTCAGTTCGACTGGTACTGACCGTAGCATTTTCCAAAGATTGGGCTCTTAGGCAAATCGATGTATCCAATGCGTTTTTTCACGGAACGTTAGATGAACGGATTGTAGTAACCCAGCCAGTCGGTTTCGAGGATCCAAAGCATCCAGATAAAGTTTGTCTTCTTCAAAAATCTCTTTACGGGTTAAAACAATCCCCACGTATGTGGTATAGATGGCTTTGTGATTTCTTGGTGTCAATTAACTTCAAGGAAAGCTATTCTGACCCGTCATTGTTCCTATGGTTCGAAGGTGAGAACACAGTATTTTTATTTGCGTATATAGATGATATCGTGATAACAGGTTCGTCTAAAGATCTAATAGACGGAGTGATAGAAAAATTGGGCAAAGAGTTTGCAATTAGAGAGCTGGGAGAACTGTCATTCTTTCTCGACATACATGTCCGTCGAAGCAAAGATACGTTGTTCTTATCACAATAACAATATCTAGTGAATCTACTATCAAGTTGTGAATTGGTCAACCTCAAACCTTCTGTTCTCAGATGAGAAGTCAATACTCGAAGTCACAGAATATCGGAGGATCATCGGGTCACTTCAATATCTTACGTTAACTAAACCTGACATCCAATATGCAGTAAATAAACTTGCACAATTCATGTGCTCACCGAAACAACTTCATTGGACGACGTTAAAGAAGATATTGAGATACTTATCGGGATCACAATCAATGGGCATTACTCTATCCAAAGTCATAGAATTTGAACTAACAAGATTCTGCGACGCCGATTGGGGAGGAGATACAGTGGATCGAAAGAGCCAAACTGGGATTCTAATCTATCTCGAAAACACATTAGTAAACTGGTCGTCACGAAAATAAGTGACGGTAGCACGATCCAGCACAGAAGCAGAATATCGTGCAATCGCTACAACCGTGGAGGAACTTGAATCGGTCAAATCACTTCTAACAGAGTTGAGGGTCAACATTCAGAAACCGATGAAACTACTAAGTGACAATCAGGGAGCCACGTTTGTCGCCAATAACCCGATTTGCCACACGAAACTTCGACATGTTTCGATGGATTTACATTTCGTTCGAGAGAAAACGGACAAAGGAGACTTGAAGGTAGGTAGAGCACATTCCAGGCGCAAAACAAAGGGCAGACATCTTAACAAAGGCACTTAAACCCAAGGCATTTCTGGACCTTAGGTTCAACCTCGTCAGAGACCCTCCGCCGGGTTGAGGGGGGCGTGTTAATATAATAAACTGATTATCAATCAGTTAAAGAATGGTTAATTACTTTAGTTAGTTGAGTAGATTTACACCATTGTAAACACTATATAAAGGGCCATAGAGCCAATAATAAAATCATCAGCTTTGGCATTCCTCCATCTCCGGTGAACTCTCCGATCATCTCTCCAATCTACTTTCAATAGTTTAGATTTATATCATCATAATTGTGTGAAAAGATAAAACACGTTGATGTCCAAAGTTATGAAATATTTAAAAATTGGTATAATTAAACAAACCGGATCTGAGACCCAAATAAAGATCCGAATAAATTGAAGAAATGAAAGAGGGCAGGAAGTTATAAAACCAGGGAGAAGACACCGGAAATCATTTTCCATTTGTTTATTGTTTGCTGTTTGAAGTTCTATTCCAATAGTCAAATTTCAGTTCTTGATTTCGTCATCTGTTTAGTGCCTAAATTCTTTTCTGAATTCTTGTCTACATACACTCGTAGAGTTGAATGAGTTTTTTCTTCATTTGTCAAATTCAATCTTACTGATACTGAATTAAAAATTCAATTCTGTTTTTCAATTTTTTTACTCTGTTAAAATAATTAGTTTTAATGTTCTAAATCAATTTCTTGAGTATTACTTCAACTGTCAACTCAATTCCGAATGTTAATAAATTCTTCTCAATTCTGAATTGATTCAATCTTGTGTTAACTGTTAGCTATTCAATTCTGTCGTTTCATTCTTTTAAATTCGATTGTTCAATTTTAATTTAGTTCAGTTCTTTCTTTCGTTTTATTCCATTGTTCAAATTCAATTCAATCCGATTTAATTCTGTTCTGTAAGTTCTTTCTTTCCTTTAAATTCAAATATTCAATTACTCAACTTAATTATGTTATTTCTTCTTTTAAATTCGATTGTTCAACTTAAACCAGAATATTGTTGAATTCAACCCAATGCTGAATGTTCTTATACTGAGCTAAATTCTGAATAGGTTTGAAACTCCCCAGAAGACAACTATCCAATTTGTTTGTCTTCCTGTGTATAAACTCTGCTGCGAATTTCAATGTTGTTGAATTTAATTCTGTTCCACACAAGAATTGGAATTCTGAAATTGAAATTCAGTCGTACTGAATTTAATTTTATTCCACGCAAGAATTAGAATTCTGAATTAGTTCACCTTTGTCTCGACTTTGTGGTTTGCAGAACCTTTAATTCAATTTCTGAAAAACCAATTGAATTTACAAACACATTGTAAATTCGATTTTTTACATGGTATCAGTCTAGGTTGATTTATTCCTGGGATTCTCATTAGATTTACTAAACACTACTTTTGCTGAATTATCTTAAAGGTAAAAATGGCTACACCTACATCAACAACTACTCCCCAACAAACATACATGGGACATGTTTCTTACAACATTTTCAGTATGGTTCCTGATAGATTAGAAAGAGGAAATTATTTGACATGGAGAAATCAATTTGAATGTGCATTGAGAGCACACAAGTTTATGAAATATGTGAATGGAACTAGTTCTTGCCCAGCTTCTAGAGGAGAAAATGATATGGTTAATCCTGCATTTGAGGAATGGGTAGCTAACGATGATCTAGTTCTAGGTTGGATTTGTTAAATCCGTGGGAGGGTGACCGCCGGTGCTATCGAGTGATTGACTGAGGTCGAATTGGCCGGACAGACACCCAATTCGTTGCTTAGCAACGAGAGGAAGAAAGGGGCGGATTCTAGGGTTCTTCGTATTAACTGCTCCCCTAGTATCCGTTAAACGTAGGTTTAGGAAGAATTCAATTGTATCTAATTTGATTCATTAATCATGGTTTTACAGAGTATTATATATACTAATTACAGTTATTACAACAGTATTAGATCTTAACTGTATTGCTAATATTAACAATAATATTAACACTTAATTAACTGCATCTGCTCTGGTCCGTAGCCCATTCCAATTTCAGCCCAACTCTATTATTGGAACATTTGCAATCTTTACCCAAAGTTTCTTTGTTATTACAAATATATCATTCACTTAAATATTTGCAATCTTTACCCAAAGTTTCTTTGTTATTACAAATATATCATTCACTTAAATATTTGCAATCTTTACCCAAAGTTTCTTTGTTATTATTTTGGGTCATTTATCTGTCTAGTATTCTTCAACAGATAATTGCTCTTAGGTCCTGTAACCATGATTAAGATATTTTTATAAATCAAATTATATTATTCTGATTTACATACTGTAATTCCTTTACTCCCCCCTCAAGCCTTGGAGTATATGTTTAATATTCCAAGCTTGGAGTGGAATGTTGTGATCTCTTTCTCACCAAGTGATTTTGTGAGAAAATCCGCAAGTTGCACTACAAAAAAAAGGACCTTGTATGGCGGCCTTTAGATGGCGGATTTCCGCCATCAATACTTCAATAGTTTAGATGGCGGAAATCCGCCATCTATTCTTTCAGTCCGCCGAGGAAACGTTTTGGCTCGACGGCGGTTCGGAATTTTTTTCGATGGCGGTGTTTAGATGACGGAAATCCGCCATCTAAACTATCCCGCCCAAAATTTCGAATCTCCCCCAATTTCCAGCCCGATTACCCGATTAAAATGACTTAAGATGGCGGAAATCCGCCATCTTAAGTCATCGGGGACTCGGGCGGAAAAAGCCCGCCCAAATTTCGATTGGGCGGACTTTCACTTAAGTGCTGGCGGCACTTAAGTGTACTTACATGGCGGATTTCCGCCATGTAAGATTTGGGGTTTATTAAAAACCCCAAATCCAGACAGAACGCGTTTGTTCTGTCTTGCTTTGGAGTGAAGTGCTGCCGCCGTTCTGTTCCCGTCGATTCGTCCGTGCCGCCGTTCTGTTCCGACTCCGTCCGCCGTCGCCGACTCCGTCCGCCGTCGCCGACTCCGATCTCGCCTCCGGTGGTGGCCGTTCTTGCTTTGGTCTGTCCGTTCTTCCTTTGGTCGGTCCCTTCTTGCTTTGGTGAGATATATTACTTATATGTTTTAATATTTGTTTTATATTTTTGATTTTGATTTTGTTTTTTTATGGTATCTTTGATTGTTTTTGGGTATCTTTGATTGTTTATCTTTGATTGTATTAATATATTCCATGTCCATATATTTTTAATCTTTGGGTATCTTCTATTTTTAATCTATTCAATGTAATGTTTACATTTTGATCTATTTACTGGAATTAATCGATCTATTCACCATGTTTAGATTTACTGGAATTTATACTGGAATTAATCAATTTACATTTTGATCTATTTAGAATATATGTTTAAATCGCTAATGTTGAATATTGTATTTGAATAAAGGATTTCGGTGAAGAAATCGCCGCTGCTCTCCGCCTGTCTCCCCGCCGGTTCTCGACGTCTCTGTGATCGCCCTCTCCGGTTCGATCTGTGAAGGTATGTGGATTTCAATTTTTCATTTTTTTCATTTTTTTCGTTTTTCATTTGATTTTTTGATTTGTAATTTCTTAATGATGGTTTGTGAATGATGGTTTGATTTAATTGGTTTGAATAATTGCTGTGAATTTCAATAATGTT
>LFYR01001997.1:553622-571427 GCA_001185155.1 Zostera marina
TGGGAAGCCTACTAAATGATAGCATTCTTCTCTTGTATGACCAAAAAATTTGCAGTTATCGCAATAGTATCTGCTATCTAATTTTTTTCCATTCTTAGCATATATCCCCTTTCTCTTTGGTTCTTCCTTTTTTCCTTCTTTTTCATATTTCTTTGCAAAAAAAGCATTAGACTCCCCACCCAATTTTTCTTTGCAGTTGTCCCTATGTTTTTCTTCTTGTGTTGCCAAACAGAAGACTTGATTCATAGTAGGGAGTTCAGGGTATGCTAGAATCTGACTCCTAAGATTCCTGAAATTGTCATTCAATCCTAGCAAAAAATGATGTATTCTATGTTTTTCCAATTTCCTATTATAAATTGGAATACAATTTGCACAAAAATTGCAGTCGGGTTTCTCAATTTCAACAAACTGATCCCACAATGACTTAAATCTATCAAAGAAAATGGAAACAGTTTCATCTGATTGACTTAAGGTATTTATCTCATACCTTAGCTGACTTGTCTTAGGTGCATTTTTCTGTTTGTATCTTTCTTGGAGATCAGCCCATGCTTCATATGCAACTTCTGTATGAATTAGAGTTGACGCGATTTGGGGAGAAACACTGTTGTTGATCCAAGAGAGGACTAGGCCATTTAGCATTTCCCAATCCTCATAATCTTCCCCTGTTTCATTCATAGGTTTTTTTATTTTTCCATTTATAAAAACTGTCTTCTTCCTTGAAACTAAAGACAACTTCATACTGTTTGCCCAAGCTACATAATTCCCTTCTCCTGTAAGTTTATCTGCCACCATTTGGGCACCTGGGTGGTCTCCAACAGTTAGATAATAAGGAGAGGTTCTTGAGTACTTGGTCTCTTTCTTGTGTTTTTTAAAACCTGTTTTCTTCTTCAACCTGCTGGAATTCTTTGAATTAATTGAAGAAGATTTACTTTTACCTTGGCTGCTCGAATTTGTGGAGCTTTCTTCATTGGAAATCTCCTTTTCTTTATCAGAGCCTACAATCTTAGCGGAAGCGGATTTACTTGAATTGCGGTCAGCGGCTGGAACATCCGATACCATGTTAAATCCGTGGGAGGGTGACCGCCGGTGCTATCGAGTGATTGACTGAGGTCGAATTGGCCGGACAGACACCCAATTCGTTGCTTAGCAACGAGAGGAAGAAAGGGGCGGATTCTAGGGTTCTTCGTATTAACTGCTCCCCTAGTATCCGTTAAACGTAGGTTTAGGAAGAATTCAATTGTGTCTAATTTGATTCATTAATCATGGTTTTACAGGGTATTATATATACTAATTACAGTTGGACTTAATTAACACTAATTACAGTTATTACAACAGTATTAGATCTTAACTGTATTGCTAATATTAACAATAATATTAACACTTAATTAACTGCATCTGCTCTGGTCCGTAGCCCATTCAATTTCAGCCCAACTGTATTATTGGAACATTTGCAATCTTTACCCAAAGTTTCTTTGTTATTACAAATATATCATTCACTTAAATATTTGCAATCTTTACCCAAAGTTTCTTTGTTATTACAAATATATCATTCACTTAAATATTTGCAATCTTTACCCAAAGTTTCTTTGTTATTATTTTGGGTCATTTATCTGTCTAGTATTCTTCAACAGATAATTGCTCTTAGGTCCTGTAACCATGATTAAGATATTTTTATAAATCAAATTATATTATTCTGATTTACATACTGTAATTCCTTTAAATCCAACATACTCTAAGTGTTTATCTTCACTTGAGTTAATTCACAGTGATGTTTGGGGACCTGCCCCCATCTATTCCTATAATGATCATCGTTATTTTGTTTTTTTTATTGATGATTTTTCAAGGTTCATTTGGATCTACCCTATTAAACGTAAATCTGAAGTTGCAGAGATATTCCAAAAGTTCCATGTCATGATTGAGAGACAAATAGGAACCAAAATTAAATCATTCCATGCCAGTCTGATTCTGGGAGAGAATTTACAGCACTAACTTCCTACTTTACTACTTATGGCATCCACCATAGGAGATCGTGTCCCCACACACATGAGCAAAGCGAAACAGCTGAGAGAAAAATCAGACATATTGTTGATACTGGTTTAATTATGCTAGCTCATGCTAAAATCCCTTTCACATACTGGAATTTTTCTATTTCAGCAGCATTGTTCACCATAAATCAAGTCCCATCCAAAACACAAGGAGTTTCGCCAATACATAAATTGTTCAATATTCTACCCAAACACTTATTCTTTAAAGTCTTTAGGTGTGAAATGTTCTCACTTCTTAGATCATACAATTAACATAAGTTTTCTCTTCGGTCAGTATCATGTGTGTTTCTCAATTATAGCCCATCTTATATAGGGTATATTTGTCTGGATCCCAAAAGTCACAAAATCTATATCTCACGTCATTGATCCTTCTTAGAAAATTCTTTTCCGTTTGCAAAATTACAGGTATCCCAAGGTGCACCAACTGAAGTTCAGTCAAGTTCATGGGTAGTGCTATCGATAAATCTATCCATTCCAACTGAAGTTCACCATCATATGATCAACAATTGAATCCAGTCTCGCCAGAATCTGTGGGGTCCACCATATCTCCAAGGAATGAATCGGTAACCTCGTCAACTCGGAATGTTGAAACTGCAAGTAGTTCTCTGAATCCTCCTGTTCAACAACGGTCTCTCAGAAATATTCTTCGAGTTGACTATCGTACACTTGCCGGTCTGGAAGTAAAGAAGCAATCAGCAACATAAAAGAGTCATTACAGACTGCTTATGCTGAACTGGATTAATATCGAAATAAATAAAACATGAGGTTATGCAGGTTTGTGAAGAGAAAGAAAAGGCAAGGACGAAAGTGCAATCTTCACCACTTAAAACAACACGAATGGGCCAATATGAATAATTGGGCCACTACTGGGCTATTAGTCCACTTAAGTAAATAGCCGTTAGTGATTGCTTAGCTAGTATTTCAAAATTTGATTGTTCTTTATTTTTGTCCAAAATAAGAGCCGACATTAGGGGTGGGCGAGGGCCGGGTCAAACCCGAACCCGAATACATCGGGTCCGGGTTTGGGTCGATATTTTCGGCCATAAAACCCGATGTAAACAACCCGAACCCGAGTATTTTTTACCTGATTTTTTTGGATCGGGTTCGGATTTGACCCGAACCAAACCCGACTCACCCGAAGCCCGAAGAAATTTATGAAAAAATCATTAAAATATAAATAACTAATATAATTTTATATAAAACACTTTATAAAAAAATTTAATATATATCAGTTTTTCATCTCTTATAAACCTTAATTAGTTAATTTTATATTCTAAAATTCAAACTTTAATTTCATTTCCCCTCCTCTTCCACTTTCATTTTCCCTCTCTTTGCCGTCGCCGACCCTCTCCTCACCGTAGCCGGACCTCTTCTCGCCGTCGTCGGACCTCTCCTCACCGTCGCCGAACCTCTCCATCTCCACAAACCCTTTCCATCTTCACAAACCATTTTATTTGATTTTTATAAAAGCTGAAAATTATTTAAACAACAAAGGTTTTTTTTATGCAAAATATTCAATTAATTTATTAAACTCGAATCCGGACCCGACCAAACCCGATATCTAAACCGAATTCAGGTCCGGGTTTAATATTTTTTGACCTTCCCAGGTTTTGACCCGAACCCGATTTGAAAACTCGGGTCCGGGTCTAGGCAAACCCGTCCCATGCCCAATCCTAGCCGACATGAGTTGGAAAAAAAATACCTGTCCCTATTTTAAATTAATTAAATATCAAAGAATCTAAATATCTAAATTTGAATGGAATATTTATCCTTTTCAAAACCAGAAAAGACCTTTTATGGTTTTTTCCATTTTAACTTATCTTAAATAAAATAGATTATATTATATTAGATTAGATTCTAGAAATTTTATCCACTTTGTCCCACCGACCGACTAGGTTTTAAATGATTCTTTTGGATCTACAAAATCACAATACGTGTTCTAACAGAATCACGACCCGTGTCATAGTTAAAAGATGACATCAGCAAAATCGTGAGTTTGACTACTGACGAATCCAGTATAGACAGCCGTTGATTTACCGCGGAATTCACACGTGTCCACGTTGTATAGATTTAAACCATAAACGTTCCCGCGTTCGTACACTATAAATAGATTAAAGATCCTGTTCCGAAAATCAAGGATCAGACAATAATGTCGAAAAATCTTGTCTTAAATTGTTCCACGTGTCAGTTTTCAAACTCCACTAAAAAGCCACTACAACTATACAGTCATCACCGGCTTCGTAATCCCTCGCTCTTTAACCGTCTTGCGGTTAGAGTGCTGGACTTCGTGGAGAGGAACGTCGTGCTGCGTCTGGAGAAGCAGAAGTCGCCACTGCCGAGAATGGTTGATCCCGCAGTTCAGCTCTCCGGGAACTTCAGTCCTACCGATGAGTGTCCTGTGCAGACAGACGCCGCCGTTGTTGTTTCTGGGGAAATCCCAGATGATCTTCTCGGTGGGGTTTATCTACGCAACGGCGCGAATCCGATGTTCGAACCCACTGCCGGACATCATTTGTTCGACGGAGATGGTATGGTTCACGCTGTCTCGTTCACTCAGAAACACGTCGCGAGTTTCTGCTCCCGGTTCACCAGAACCAGTCGGCTGATGCAGGAGGTAGAACTCGGACGTGCGGTGTTTCCGAAACCAATGAGTGATCTCCACGGTCACTTTGGTATCGTCAGACTGGCATTGTTCTATCTACGTGTCGCTCTCGGAGTCATCCACGCGGGGAATGGTATCGGTGTCAGCAATGCCGGTCTTGTTTACTTTAACGGACGACTTCTCGCTATGTCGGAAGATGACCTGCCGTATCATATTCGGTTGAGCGACGGTGGAGATCTTTCCACCGTCGGCCGGTTTGACTTCGATCATCAGCTTCGGTCGTCGATGATCGCACATCCCAAACTTGACCCTCGTACCAGGGAGTTATTCGGGCTGACGTACGACGTCATCAAGAAACCGTACCTTCGATCTTTCCGAGTGGATCCGATAACCGGTGCGAAGTCCCCGGACGTGTCGATTTCGATACAGCAGCCGACAATGATGCATGACTTCGCAATCACAGAGAAGTACATCGTCGTTCCCGACCAGAAAGTCGTGTTCGACCTCCGTCGAATGCTCATCGGGGAGTCGCCGGTGCATTGCGAGAAGAAGAAGACGTCAAGATTCGGCCTGCTTCACAAGTATGACGTCGACGAGTCGAGGATGAAGTGGTTCGACGTACCGGACTGTTACTTCTTCCATCTCTGGAATGCGTGGGAAGAAGAGGAAGAGGGAAATCCGACGGTGGTTATAATAGCATCATGTATGGCACCAGCTGATGCCATGTTCACCGACGACCAACCGATGAACTGCATATTGTCGGAGTTACGTCTGAATCTCAACACCGGCGAGTCGACACGGAAAACGATAGTGGAGAATCTGAATTTAGAAGCAGGTCAAGTCAACAAAACGAAGCTCGGTAGCAAAACTCGGTACGTGTACCTAGCTATAGCGGAACCGTGGCCGCGGTGTTCTGGTTTTGCCAAGGTAGATTTGGAGACGGGGGAGGTGAGAAGGTTCATCTACGGAGAGGGAAGGTTCGGAGGTGAACCGACCTTCGTACCGGCGGAAGATGGAGAAAGAGAAGACGATGGATTCGTGATGAGTTTCGTCCACGATGAGGTCGTCGGAGAGTCAAATCTTCTCATAGTGAATGGATCGAGTATGACAGAAGAAGCATCGGTGAGGTTACCGACCAGAGTTCCGTATGGTTTTCATGGCATTTTCGTCACCAAAACTGAACTTAAACGTCAGCAAATCATTGATGATTAAATTATAAAAATGTAATTAAGTTGTATGTAACTTTTTATAATTTAATAAAACCCCATCATTTTAATCTCTTTGTAGCGAGAAATAACTATTAGAGTGTAATCGGATCATGTTTATCGGGTCAACCCGATTTCTCAAATATCTTTATCATTATTCATTAACAAGGTTGGAGATAGGAAAGTCCTCCCCGCACAAGACTTCAATATTTTTAAGGTTGCGTCGGCAAGGCTCGCTCGTATTAGGGGCTCACACATAACTCTTTAATATTCCTCTTTGTAATTATCAACCCCCTCCTTTGTTGGACTAGGGAAGATATTTATAGGAATCCTCTTTATGTACTCCGCCGACCGAGGGGGGTTTGTAATTACCAGGGCCGTTGTTCGGGCGAGGGGGGTTTGCGGCCTGTTCAGCCCGTGGTTCGCTTGGACGGGTCTTGGTACCAACAACTCCTATACTCCACAGTCTCCACTTTTGTAGACCAGCAAGTCACCATCTGTTGTTTCTTTGACTGCCAAGATACAAAATTTCCTCCAAAGAAAATTATGAACGCACCATGACTCCTTTGATCTGATATGTCACCAGCCGTCCAACCCAATCTGCATCCGAATAGGCTTCTAATGTGACTGACTTCATTGGTGCGGTTATCGAAGTTATTTCTTGCAATTGTTTGCCACGAGAAGAAAAGAGAAAGGAAAAAAACGAATTGAACCGCTTAGGCTCTGATACCATTTTAAAGTTTACCTTCAGCAATATATTAACTTTCAATGAATAATGTTTATGGCCGGATAGAATTTTTTCCATTAACACAACAAATGCTATATAACTTCACATATAAAATATTTATACTATATCTTAATATAACCCCAAAGACATTAACTCATTTCCCCCCAAATCAATTATTTTATCCACTCATTTTCTCCAAATCAAACATAAACTAAAAACCCTAAAATCTCTTTAAAACCTAAATCATCGACTCTCATATTAGAGATATACCCCTCAATTAAAATAATATAACACATATAGTATTATAGTAAACATTACATAGGACCCCTCATATTTATTCACAACTCTTCACATTCTAAATACATCTATTAATCGCACATATATATGTATATATATAAATCTATATTAATAAGTCAACATATAATCAATATTAATTACCCATGATTCATTTCCATTTATTGCATTCTATCAATACACCTCAACCAACATAGCTGTTGGGTGTTATAATCATCTATATAAACCAACCTAAACATCATTAGCTTCTTACGTCCATATATCCTAATTCTCAAACTCATACACACAGTTTGATTACTCAAACTAATCATTGCAATTCTCAAATCGCTTCCGCAATTCTACAAAGTTCAACCAACAATTCAAACTGTGGATCTTCGTTTCATCAATCCTTGATCAATATATCTTGATCCTACAGTATCATTTCATATATATATTGCATTTATATCATCATACATTCATTCATCATCAAAACATTTCATATATTATATACTTCAAGCTTCATATATATTTCTATATATCAAAGTATATAATCTATCATGGTATCAGAGAGGGTCATATCCTGACCTCAACACTCCTTTTCTAAATTTTTTTTCTTTCTCTACAAAAAAAAGAAAGAAATTTTAAAGAGAAAAAAACAATTGCTATACCAAAAAGAACAAACTGTTCCAACAAACACACAAAACAACATAAAAAGTCAGTCAGTGAAGTTCTTCAGTCATCCAAGACAACTCTATTCCTGCAGATATTATCAAAGAATTCCTGTGGAGGACGAGGAGGTAGTGGAATCTCCACAGTTAAAACACCATTAGACTTCTCCCCTTCAGAATTCAAACCCACGTCTGGATCACTCCACACTTCATAATCAACAATAGAATCATCACTGTCATAATCGTAGTCATAAAGCTCATACACCCTTCCATCTTCACCATCACTATCCTCAGGAAAATTAATAGTCCACACAGGAGGGGTCATACTTAGAATCAGAGGAAGAATACAAATCCTTCACATCCCCAAAATATTCCAGAGCCTCAACATTTATCCCCTGCTTCCTCAACTCCCTCATCCTTCTGAGAGTTCTAGTGTGCCTCTTCATCAATCTCCTTTTCCTCCTCTCAGCTTTATCTGCAGATGACAACAAAGAATGATGAATTCAAAATTAAAGATGGAAGTCCATATTACATATCAGGGAGTGACAACCCCAATTCAAGTCTGGTAGTAACTCCACTCAGTGGATCAAACTACCAAACATGGGTAGTTGAGATTCAGAGATCTCTCTCCACCAAAAACAAGTTAGGGTTCATAAATGGATCCATCACAAAACCAAAAGACAACACAGACAACCTCTATATACCCTGGATCAGATGCAATGATTTGGTCACTGCATGGATATTAAATAGCTGCTTCAAAGAAATCAGAAGCAACACAATATTCATAAAAGATGCCAACATATTTAACTATAAAACAGAGAGACAAAATAATCATACACAAAACCAAATAAGTAAAACACCAATGCAATCAAACAAACCAGAAGAAAGTGAAATCCCACTTAAGGACCCACAAAAATATAGAAGTATAATTGGTAAGTTGGTATATTTAACATGCACAAAATCAGATATATCCTATGCAGTAACTTACCTGAGTCATCACATGGCTAACCCCACTGAGACACATATGAAAGCAGCATATAGAGTATTAAAATACATTAAAGGAGTACCTGGATTAAGATTACACTTCACGGGTGGCTCCTCAATGGACCACATCTCAGGCTTTTCTGATTCAGATTGGGCAAGTTGCCCGACAACCAGACGATCAACCTCGGGATTTACCATATTCTTAGGCACTTCCTTAATATCTTAGAAATCAAAAAAACAATAAACCATTTCAAGATCATCGGCAGAGGCCGAGTATAGAGCATTGGCTTACACTACATGTGAGATTACTTGACTAGCAATGCTGTTACAAGAAATAGGAACATACCAGATTAGAAAATTGATTGCTCCTAGAATATTCACCTACAACACATCAGCAGAGGCAATGGCAAGAAACCCTATCTCACACCAACGAACTAAACATATAAAAATCGATCTTCACACCGGGAGAGACAAGGTTTTAGCGGGAGATGTCATACTGAGACACGTCCCTAGTGTACAAAACATAGGTGATTTTTTCACCAAACCCCTTGGAGGTCCAGCATTTAAAAATCTAATCCAAAAACTAAATCTCATTGATATACACGCTCAAAATTCAAACCCAATTAATTCATATAAGGACCCCAATGCACCTATATATTCAAATCAGGCCCTAACTGATTTTGATTTGAGGAAGGATATTAGAGATATACCCCTCAATTAAAATAATATAACACGTATAGTATTATAGTAAACATTACATAGGACCCCTCATATTTATTCACAACTCTTCACATTCTAAATACATCTATTAATCACACATATGTATATAAATCTATATTAATAAGTCAACATATCAATATTAATTACCCATGATTCATTTCCATTTATTGCATTCCATCAATACACCTCAACCAACATAGCCGTTGAGTGTTATAGTCATCTATATAAACCAACCTAAACCTCATTAGCTTCTGGTGAGACATGCCTGATTACGTCAGTCACTCCCAGCAACGCCCTTCAAACAAGGAATAGGGTTCCGTCGCTATATGCCGGACCCCCGGAAGGCTTCCACGGTGCGGAGCACGTGTCTACGTCAAGAGCCCAAGGCAACACTTGGGAGTCGCCGACTCCAGGGGTGTATCGCCGATTCCGGCCAGGGAACTCGGGTCTGGTAGACCGAGGACTTGGCCTCCAAGGAATCGGCGACTCCACCTCTGGATCGGCGACTCCCACACCTGAGTCGCCGACTCCCAGCCGTTACGCGGGCGGGCCCACACCATTATGGCACCCTTCAATAGGATACCATAATAGGGTGGGCCCCACTCCATTGAATGGAAACGCCTCTAAGACCCTATAAAAGGGGTCCTAGGGGTGTCCTCCATTCACAACATCTTCTCTTGACACAACACTCCACACTAGAGCATCCAGGAGCCCGAATCGCCTACTCCCAAGTGAGTCGCCGATTCCCCTCCTCTTCTGCAGGTGTTTGACGTAGAGCGCGCGTCGTGGACTCCACAGCCTCCGGCCCATCTCGCCACCCCGCGAGCCCACTGGTAGCAGATTCCGTGCTTCATCAGCTTCTTACGACGTTCATATATCCTAAATCTCAAACTCACACACACAGTTTGATTACTCAAACTAATCACTGTAATTATCAAATCGCTTCCGCAATTCTCCAAAGTTCAACCAACAATATTCAAGCTGTGGATCTTCGTTTCATCAATCCTTGATCCTACAGTATCATTTCATATATATATATTGCATTCATATCATCATACATTCATTCATCATCAAAACATTTCATATATTATATACTTAAAGCTTCATATCTATTTCTATATATCAAAGTATATAATCTATCATCTCATTTCAGAAGTTGTGGCTTACATTGATCTATTGCCGTAAACGTACTTTTAGTTGTTCGATCTTTTTATTTTTAATCTAACTACGACTTTTGAAACATAATTAATTAAATTGACATTTTTCTTAATTATGATTTTTTAGGAAGACTGCCAAATCCTTGAAATATAAACAAACAATTAGGGATATATAATTAAAATCAGATATAACATCTGAATCATTAGTTTTCTGTTTCAAGATTTGAGAAAAATTCTCTGTTTCGATATTGAGAAAATTCTCTCAAGTCTCGAGACACAGATAATATGAATAGATATATAACAGAAATGTGATATATATCTCGTATTAACTAACAAAAAATAAAAGTTCTAGTCCACAAGAGAATTGAACGAAAATTAACTAAATGAATAACATAAGTCGCAACATATACTCTAAAATAAAAAAGCTTTGCCGGCGGTAAATAGATCAAATGCATTATTGGCCTCCATTGTAAACATTGTGGCAAAATTGGTTACTTTTGATGCTTTTTCAATATTGAGAAACTGAAGTCGATTAGTCGCCACACTCACTTTATTATCGACCATCCCAATGAGATCGTAGATTGTATTTTCATCTTTAATATCGGTAAGCTTCTTACCATTCATACAATCAACACAATAATTTACCTCTTTCCATCTCTTCCACTTGTGCAGAAATATTTGCTATATGAGTCTGAGGTTTCGCGATTTTCTCTCTTAAAATCATCCAAGTTCATTGTATTCTTGTTTTTTTCAAACTCCGGAATTCGGTTCATCCTACAACTCAAAAAAAAGTATACATTGGAAGATCAAAAAAAAATTATGAAACGCATATTCTTGTCATAAGATTTGAGGAAAAATGCTTCTTAATATGATTAAACAGTTTGTTTATTTTTTTACCATTTCTTTTTCGACAATACTAAATTATTTATGGTACAAAAATTAAATCGGAATACCTTGCGATTATTTCTTGAACATCGTCGACATTGCTAGGCCATATTTCTGGTTTGTTATG
Organism: Zostera marina; assembly: GCA_001185155.1. Taxonomy (NCBI): domain Eukaryota; kingdom Viridiplantae; phylum Streptophyta; class Magnoliopsida; order Alismatales; family Zosteraceae; genus Zostera; species Zostera marina. The sequence goes on from LFYR01001997.1 coordinate 565,016, forward strand.
AAATGGGTCGTAGAGCATAATACAAGTATCTATGTCGCACATGCAAGACATTCAACTCGGCGATCTTCTTGATTAATCCCTTGCTTTGCTTCAAATACGACTGCCTTCTAGTTGTATAATCATGTATCAATTCTAGCTTCACTTTCGTCTTCCCATTATAACCTATTCGAAAAAACACATGAATTTATGTACACAAAATAAAAAGAAATCACGACGACGGGCAACCGAGATTCAAAAAAAAATGGAAATGAAAAGAGGGGGAAAGAATAAACCTTGAATGGATATATTGTCTTCATGCCTTCAAATTTATTATATAGTGAACCCAAAATTACATTGTTGTAAAAATGAGCCCTAGCCCTAACCCAATCCCAAGCCTAAAACTAACCAAGGCTAGGCCCAATCTTAATTTTAGATGAGGCCTTAAATTAAAAATAATTTCAAAATATTTCACATTAACTTTTTTTAGTAATTTAATAATTTACAATAATTTAAAGGGGCCACAATTAAAAAAATTATTTTTCATAGTTGATATAGTTGATGAGGGTGGATGGGATCAACTATTGGGCCAGAAACTCTACGGAAATCAGCTCGTGCTCTTCAGTTGCTCAGACTCTGCTCAGGAATTTCTGCCCAAATGAATGGGAGTGACCCTCTTTTTATAGGGCACCTTATGAGGGTAATCTGATAATTAGGATCGTAACTGCCTGACTGTTCAGATCTGGCTCCAGGTTGACTTTCTCGACTTTTTTAGGGATCGACTTTCCTAGGGGTCGACTTTCCTAGGGGTCGACTTTATCCATGCCGACTTTTCTTGTTCGACTTTCTAGGGTTTACTTTTGGAAAAGTCGACCTCCCCATAAGTCGACTTGGAGCCTCCCATAACCTATACAAGTTTTTCCATCTATTATGGGTTATCTGAATCTTTAGATCTGATTGTTGGTGTCGTGATCAAGTCTCGGATTCTCTGTATCACCAATTTATATTTTTAAAAATGTCTCGGATACTGTTTCCATCTAATCATGAATATATATCAAGATAATTTATGTTTTTTAAAAATGTTAAAAGGATACCTTTGAACAAGTAAAAATGTCTACCTTACTTTTAGTAGAAATTTAATAGTTATTGTGATCAGTTAAGGTAATCTCAGTATGTACTCTTAAAAATATGAGTGTCCATTTAAAGAATATATAACTAAAATATCAAATTCCAAGATGATTAAAAATAAGAACATAAACCCTAGTCCAATCCCAAGTCTAATTAAAACTAACCAAAAGGCCCAACCTTATTTTTAGATGAGGCCTTAAATAAAAAATAATTTCTAAATATTCCACATCAACTTTTTTAGTAATTCAATAATTTACAATAATTTAGAAGGGCTACAAAAAAATTATTTTTCATAATTATGAATATCAAGATTTATGTTCTCAAAAGTGTTATATTTTTTATAACTGAGTAGAGGGTACTTTTGAATAAGTAAAAATGTCTACCTTACTAGCTAGTTAGTAGAAATTTAATGAAATACTTACTCACACATAAAGACTCAAATCGTGACAAAGTAAAATTGACTTACTCATCTCAAAAACTTGGTCTAAGAAACTATTTAAAGTTTCACTTAGATTTGTCCGATGGGAAAATACACACACATATGTATAAGGAGAATCATAAGAAAGATAGTGAAGACTAATGTATACATAATTGATTAATATTGGCACATGAGGATACGAGAAACATTGAAAACATAAATTTTAAATCTCATTGAGAGTGTTCACAAAGAACATTAAAAACAAGTGCTCACTAAATTAGATAACAAATGAGATGAGAAAGGAAGTAAACTGAATCGGTGTCGACGACTGCTTGACTTGGATCGAGACCCATCTATAAGATTATTATGCTGAAATCCAGGGTTAAAACAACAAGTTACAATAAACATGAACTAAGGACCTAAGCGTAATAAAATTAAATAAAAGGTTAATACAAAACCTATTAAATTAACTTATCAAAGGACTGGCTTATAAATATCCAAGTGTTTTTCAATAGTTGAAAACACAAGGATAGTTGGTTAAATAAAACAAGTTAAATAAGGACTTGGTTATCATTTATGGATAACTCATGTGTGCTTGCAGAAATATCCCAGAAAGCAGATTGGGCTCATGAAAAGGCCACAGCATGAAGCCGGCCCAGAAATAGATTTTAGTTAATATTAGTTTTAGTTAATGTTAACTAACTGTTGAGAGATTAGTCAGTTAATTATTCATTAATCAAATGTATAAGTATAACTTGATAAACAGATAATATTATTCAATACAAGGTTAATCATCATTTGTGATTAACTAAACCACTCTCTCTCAACTCTTCTTCTTAGTGACAGTTTTAGTAGTTATTTTCCCCTTTTCATACAGGCGGAAAACCCTAGCCTCTGAATGGCAACCCCATTACATTTCTCTCATCCCAGGTATGAGGAATCATCTGCATTGTCACCAGCGGCACCCACTATGCAGGAAAATAATATGGTATCAGCCGTCAATCGTCCTGGCGCTCCTCCGGTCAACCAGCCAGCCATTTCCGCAATGCTTCAGGCAAATCTAGCCGCAACTCTTCCTGCTGTACAACCGCTTAATCCGATAGTGACTCCAGCAGCATCTAGCGAATCCTCTTCTGGGTCGACAGCAAAATCTCGACCAAGCAATTATCAAGAAGGTTTGTACCAAGGTTCCTTTTTTAAAAGGCACAAATCGGAAAGGTACATCTCTCCTTTACAAAATCCAGAATCACCATTTTTTTTAACCTCCGGTGATCACCCGGGGGCAGTATTAGTTCCAGATAGATTAGTTGGTGAATCCAACTATATAACTTGGTCCAATGGGATGAAAGTCTCATTGGTTTCAAGAAGAAAAGATGCTTTCATTACTGGACAGATTACAATGCCCACAGATTTTGCTAGTAGGGAATATAACATATGGAAGATAGTTAATGGATTAGTTCTTGCATGGTTGTTAAATTCAGTATCTCCCCAAATACAATCTACTATCATGTATACCAATGATGCCCATCAAGTATGGTTAGATCTAGAGAATAGATATAAACAAGGGAATGCTCCCAAGATAAATCAAATTAAATACGAACTATGTTGTCTACAACAAGGATCATTGCCTTCATCTGAATTTTATGACAAATTCAGATCCATTTGGGATCAATTGGTACAGATTGATGAAATTAAGGAAAAATTTTGTATGTCATGCAAGAAACTCTACCAAGAAAAAGAAGAGAATGATATGATTCATCAGTTCTTGTTAGGACTGAATGAAAACTTTTTTAATCTTAGAACCCAAATTCTTTCATTAGAAAAATTACCAAACATGAATAAGGTTCTAGGATTAGTTATTCAAGAGGAAAAACAGAGATGTAAATTCAGAGAACACACCGATGAGAAAAATACTGAATCTGCCTTTTATGTAAAAGATAAGAATCCAGTAGAAGGAACAAAGGGTATGTACTCTAAAAATGGAAAGAAACTCGATACTAGATTCTACTGTGATAACTGTAAGTATTATGGTCATACAAGGGAAAAGTGTTATCATTTAGTAGGCAAACCAGGAAAAGAAAAATTTCAAAAGAAAATTCAACCAAAGAAGAACCAGGGCAGTAATACCACTGTTTCAGAATTTGCAAATCTAGCAACTACCTCCAGTAGTCAACAACTAGTGCTAAGTCAAGAAGAGATCCAATTATTCAAGGAACTTATCTCTTCAACAAAGTCAAACACTGGTAATAATTTTTCTTTTTCTTTCAATACAAATAATTATATTGATAGATGGATAGTAGATACCGGAGCATCACAACACATGACTGGTAATTTACATCTATTCACCAACCCATTAGTTAAAGAATATAACCATTTTGTGACTATACCTAGTGGCAAAATATTAATGGTTCAAGGAATGGGTTGTATAAAAATATCTGAAAATCTGATTTTAAAAAATGTGTTGTATATTCCTGAATTTAAGGTTAATCTAATAGCTATAAGCAAGTTAACCTTAGACAATGACATTAAAGTAATATTTAATGATCATTGTTTTCAATTTCAGGAAAACAAATCCGAGAAAGTGATTGGCAAGGGTGAGTCTACGGATGGACTATATTTTTTCAACCCTCATCATTTTTTAGCAAATTCAGCCATTGACTTCAAGACTTGGCATCAAAGATTGGGACACATTTCTTCTGAAAAAATGAAGACATTAGTTTCTCAATACAAAATTAGATACAAAAAAATAGATTGTAATAATGATAGTTCAGATTGTAATAAGAACAAAAAAATTTCAGATTGTAGGAATGAGATTGTTGATAAAAATTCAGTTTTCAATAAAATAAAATAAATTCAATATGATTGTAGAATATGTCCATTAGCCAAGCAAGCTAAACTCAAATATGCAATTAGTAGTTCCAAATCTGAAAATATTTTTGATTTAATCCACATAGATATATGGGGAAAATTTCCCATAATGACCCATGATGGGTTTAATTATTTCTTAACTATTGTGGAAGATCTAAGTAGAGGTACTTGGATATATCTAATTAAAAACAAATCGATGGCAATAGAATGTATTGAGAAGTTTTACAAAATGGTTAAAACACAGTTCAAAACCAAAATCAAAACTATTAGAAGTGATAATGAGGGAGAATTCACTTCTAACATTTTAAAAAAAATGACTGAAAAACATGGAATTGTTCAACAATTCTCATGCCCCTATACACCTGCCCAAAATGCAAGGGTAGAAAGAAAACATAGGCATCTCTTGAACATTGCAAGAGCACTACATTTCCAAGGAAATATTCCATTAGAATATTGGGGGGAGTGCATTCTAACAGCAGCCTATTTAATTAATAGAATTCCCTCCAAGACCTTAGAAAACAAAACACCTTATGAAATAATTCATAAAAAAATACCAAATTACGAAAATTTGAAATCTTTTGGTTGCCTATGCTATGCCTCAGTCACACAAATGGAAAACAAGTTTTCACCAAAAACTTGTCAAGGGATCTTTATGGGATATTCCAAAGGTATTAAAGGATATCTTATATTAAGAGTTTCAGATAGAAAATTCATTGTCTCTAGGGATGTCTCATTTAGAGAGTCAATATTCCCATTCAAAGATGATCTTAATCTAGAAGAAACACAAAAAGAAAATAAATTTCAAAATTGCTATAATAATATTTTTTTATATCATGATGATGTAAATAAGTCATGGTATGACTATAAAAGGCATCATCAAAACAAAAATAAAAAAGAAACCAGTGTTCTGGAAATAAGATCAGGGAATGATGATCATTACATTCTGGAAAATAATTCAGAAAATAGTTCAAAAAATGATCAAACAAACCCAAAACAATCTGAAAAATATAACTCACAAGTTCATATGTCTAAACATATGAAAAATATCAGTGTGAGCAAAAAAAAAAACAATAAATGTATTGAGTTAAACCACAATTCACAGAATACCAGAAATTCTGGAAACACTGCCCAAAACTCAGAATACAGATCAAAAAATGATCAAATGAATCCAGGACAGTATGAATTATATGATTCACTAATTCATACACCTAGTCATGATTCTGTTGAGTTAAATCATAACTCACAAAATATCAAAAATTCTGAATATAATAAAAAAAATTCAGTAAATGTTCAGAATGATCAAACTTCCCTCTATTCTGAAAATGTTCAGAATGATGACATAAGATCATCAGATATAGGACTAATTCATACACCTAGTCATGATTCTGTTGAGTTAAATCATAACTCACAAAACATCAAAAATTCTGAACATAATGAAAAAAATTCAGCAAATGTTCAGAATGATCAAACTTTCCTCTATTCTGAAAATGTTCAGAATGATGACATAAGATCATCAGATACAGGAACATCAATAGAAAAACAGAACAATACACCTGAAATTACAGGAGATTGTCTTAAACAAAAAGAAAATGTCCCCTGCATTTTTTCAAAAAACCCAATAGAAAAAATTGAAAAGAAAACAAGAACAGGCAGGGTAATCCATATTCCAGAAGCTTACAAGGATTTTTTTCTTGAAAATGACAAGGAATATGGAAATAACAACAAAAGAGGGAAATACCCAATATGTAATCAAGTATCATACCATAAAATTAAAAAAAATCATAAAAAATTTCTTCATCAAATATCAATTCATGATGAACCTCAAACCTTCTCAGAAGCTTCTAAGAACCCAAATTGGGTAGAAGCAATGAAGAAAGAAATGGATGCACTTCTTTTAAATGAAACTTGGACTTTAACCACACTTCCTCATGATAGGAAGCTTATAGGCTCCAAGTGGATTTTTAAAATTAAGCATAAGCCAAATGGTGAAATAGAGAGATACAAGGCTAGACTTGTAGCAAA
>LFYR01001997.1:571527-603022 GCA_001185155.1 Zostera marina
TAGTCAAAATGACCACAATTAAAACTATAATTGCAATTTCAGCAATTAAGAAATGGAACATCTATCAACTAGATGTTAATAATGCCTTCCTCTATGGAGATCTTCATGAAGAAGTATATCTCAAACCACCCCAGGGGCTCCTCAGTGAAGGAGACAAAAGGGTGTGTAAACTAAATAAATCTCTCTATGGCTTAAAACAGGCATCCAGAAACTGGTTTGCTAAGTTGAAGGGAGTTTTACTTGAGATGAGTTTTGTACAAACACCTTCTGATTATTCATTGTTTGTGAAAACAAACAATGACAATATGATATATCTACTAGTATATGTAGATGATATTATCATTACAGGGAACAATGAGACAGAAATGTTTCTAATAAAAAAAAATATTGAAAAAAACTTCAAAATTAAGGATTTAGGAAAATTGTCCTATTTCTTAGGAATTGAGGTTTCATACCCATCAGAAGGTATATATATATCACAAAGAAAATATGCATTAGGCATACTAGAAGAAAGTGGCCAAATGGATGCAAAGCCATCAAAAGTACCTATGGAGAGGTATGTAAATTTAAGAAATGAACAAGCAAAGGATCTAACAGACCCAACTCTATATAGGTCACTAGTGGGTAAACTCATATACTTGAATATCACTAGACCTGACCTAAGTTTCCCGGTTCATTGGCTGAGCCAGTTCATGGGAAATCCCAATGAAATTCACCTTCAAGTTTTGTTTAAGGTGATAAGATACCTCAAAAATGCCCCTGGCCAAGGCATCCTGTATAAGAGTCAAAATCAAATGAATCTTCATGGATATTGTGACTCAGATTGGGCTTCTTGCTCAATTAGCAGAAAATCATTATCAGGATATTGCATGTTCTTAGGAACATCATTAATTTCTTGGAAATCCAAGAAACAAAATACTGTTTCACTCTCATCTTGTGAGGCTGAATACAGAGCCATCAGTAAAGCACAATGTGAAGTACTTTGGCTACACCAACTTTTTAAAGATTTAAAGTTGGAAATACAGATGCCAACTTCTCTATACTGTGACAATAAATCAGCAATATACCTTGCTAATAATCCAGTATTTCATGAAAGAAGTAAGCATATAGAGATCTCATGTCATTCCATTAGAGAAATGATAGATAAAGGAATAATTTTGCTAAAACAAGTAGGTACTAAATACCAACTTGCAGATATCTTCACCAAATCTCTAGGAGAGAATGAGATCTCAGCATTCTCTGTCAAGCTAGGAATCCACAATGCATATTCCAAAGCTTGAGGGGGGAGTATAAGATTATTATGCTGAAATCCAGGGTTAAAACAACAAGTTACAATAAACATGAACTAAGGACCTAAGCGTAATAAAATTAAATAAAAGGTTAATACAAAACCTATTAAATTAACTTATCAAAGGACTGGCTTATAAATATCCAAGTGTTTTTCAATAGTTGAAAACACAAGGATAGTTGGTTAAATAAAACAAGTTAAATAAGGACTTGGTTATCATTTATGGATAACTCATGTGTGCTTGCAGAAATATCCCAGAAAGCAGATTGGGCTCATGAAAAGGCCACAGCATGAAGCCGGCCCAGAAATAGATTTTAGTTAATATTAGTTTTAGTTAATGTTAACTAACTGTTGAGAGATTAGTCAGTTGATTATTCATTAATCAAATGTATAAGTATAACTTGATAAACAGATAATATAATTCAATACAAGGTTAATCATCATTTGTGATTAACTAAACCACTCTCTCTCAACTCTTCTTCTTAGTGACAGTTTTAGTAGTTATTTTCCCCTTTTCATACAGGCGGAAAACCCTAGCCTCTGAATGGCAACCCCATTACATTTCTCTCATCCCAGGTATGAGGAATCATCTGCATTGTCACCAGCGGCACCCACTATGCAGGAAAATAATACCATCTACTTGGCTCGAAGTTCTATCTAGCTTATACGATCGGTATGCTTTGCGACACGGATTGAAATGCATATCTTCAATATCATATTTAATTTTTGAATCTAAGATTACATTGTTAGAACATTCATGGTAGATCGGACCTCCAGTCTCTGGATTTTTATGTTTATGATCACAACAAGGTCGAATTTCTTTGCATTCTCTTATCACTTCCATCCCCTCCGGATCCCTAATTCGAAATACCCCGTATTTTCTGATCAAACCAAATCAATCAAATTAAACCAAATTCATGTCACATTGATTAATTTAAATATTTCACGCACTTGAAGATGGAATTTGGAGCCAGAATGATGGCGATAAACTCCCGCACCTGCTCCTGGTATCTAAAGAGATTATGGAGCTCAATGTCCGTAAGGTAACATTGCTCCGCAGGGTGTAACTGCATACATGCATGTATGCATATGGAATTTAGATTTGGACATGAGGGAAAAGTTAGATCTAAGTGCATGCATGGTTTTTTAATGCTTACGTGAATCCAACCGATAGGAACTACACCATATTTCTTGCAGTAATTTTCCATGCGTACTTCACGAAATACCTCGAACTGCGAAATCAAAATCGAAGAAAAATCAAGAATTAACGATGAACTTACTTACTGTATCTTTCATGCTGGTCTGAAGTGGTATGTAAAGTGCTATAACGTAATACACATCTCTTGCCTGCAAAATAACGATATTAATTATAATAAATCCTAATCTTAACCCTAACTCTAGACCAGGAAATTAAAGGCACAAGTAGCAAGAACAAAGATTGAGATGGAAACCCTAATTAGGAAGAATGATAATTGTACCTACCGCTATGGCTAAAAGAGCAGCTCCTGTGTGGAGTTTTTTTTCTGTGTTTGGCTTCGCGATGTTGATGAAATCGTCGATCATAGTTTTCGACTGAGAAAGAAAATCAAGAAATATCGATTATGATCGAAATCAAAGAATGCAGAGAATTAAAGAAGATGAATTAAATTAAAGAAGAAAGACCCAACAATGTGGATTTTGCGAAGACTGGAATTTTCAGGCTCCAGTGTCGTCACAGCAAGATAATCAGGAACCCAAAGTTTGTGCAGAATTTTTTTAATATTACCAAACATGGAATGGAATTTGGTCTTGACATGGCCGGCCATCGATCTTAATTCTTCACAACAACCTGCAACTTCAATCCCCCTTCAATTCAGAATATCATAACCCATAAATGATCTACTTGCATCAATCATGGACCATATCAATTTCATGTGGAGTGATCAATGGGATCAGTGGCGTGTCCAGGAATCTCTGGCAGGAGGCGAAATTCGCCGAAGGCGAAGATGTTTTTTTACTATTTTAAAAATAAAATTTTGACATGATCTATTCATAAAATCGATTATAAAAACTTATAAAAATTAATATAAAATACATTCATTAATTAATATTCAAAATAAAAATAAACACATTCATATATGATTCAATTAATAATAAAAATTTTAAATAAAAATTTCAAATACATTAAACATTACTTCAATGTTCTACGACGAGACACATATCATTAAATATTTTTTAAATTATTTCGTTATCTATATTTTTAAAAATATATTTCTCGATATATGTTACTAAATAATCATTCATCAAATTATCACTAAGGTGATTTCTGAGACGAGTTTTAACGATATGTATTGCTGAAAAACTACGTTAAGTTCAACTGATGCAGTTGCAACTGACAATATCAACGCTAATTTGATCAGCAAATAAACTAAGGCACTCATAGACGGCAGACGGATACCAGTGGAACGGCGCCGGGGGACCATGGTTTTTCACCTTTGGGCACTCACAGACGACAGACGGATACCAATGGAACGACGCTGGCGGACCACGGATGGACGAAGATGGAAAATGAAAATCTTCCCTCAACTCAACCTCAAGTCTAATTTGGGAGGATTTAGGGATTTAGAATATAGGAGATTTAGGGATTTAGTAATATAAAAAAATATTTTATTATATAATGTGAAATTTATAAGTTAACCCTTCAAAAATATTAATATTATTGGATCGTGATCCTAAGGCTATAGGGGGGTAATAGAGTGCCTCGGTTTTCGTGTTTTTCAAACTGATGCGGAAGATATTTGAAAAACAGTAATTAGCCAAGATAATATATAGAAAAGAATGCCTCGGTTAAATCCTTGTATATCAAGCTGGAGGTCTTTTAACTTCGTACGAAAAATTATACATGTATATAGTCATCTGTACTAAGATTAATATAAATTTGAAATATACAAAGTATTTAACCTTTGTCGAATGCCTGATAACAGGAAGAGGGATCTATTGTATATTTAACCTCTATCTAAACCTGATAATAAGAAGAGGGATCTGTTTTATATTTAACCTCTGTCTAGGCATGATAACAGGAAGAGGGGTCGAAGTGATATAAAAGTATAAGTATTAATTAATCGGTTGATTTAACAGGTAATAAACTATAAGCAGAAAGAAAATCGACACGAATAATTTATACTGGTCCATCCAAACTAAGGCTAGTCCAGTCCGCTTAGCGCGTAATCCACTGGCCTAAAGGTATTGCAAAACCTATATAAGCTTTAGGAATTGAAGCTTATGAACCTTGGTGTAAGCTTTAAGACTACCTCGTTTACGAACCTTAGATCTTCTTACTGGACGATCACTCCTGAGAGTTTTACCAGGAAACTCTATAAAACCTCTTTGAACCTTTACAGGTAGATCCAACCTAAGAGTATTACCAGGAAATTTTATAAAATCAATTTGAATCATCCAAGGAAGATTTGACCTAAGAGTATTCCAGAAAACTCTATAAAACCCCCTTGGACCTTTACAGGTAGATCCTACCTAAGAGTATTACCAGAAAATTTTATAAAACCAACTTAAATATCTTTGCAGGTAAATTCAACCTAAGAGTTTTGACAAGAAACTCTATAAAACTACTTTGAATCTTTAAGGTAGATTCAACCTAAGAGTTTTCTCAGAAACTCTATAGAATCAAACTAAGTTTTATGGTTAAGCTTATAAACCTTACAAGTGTTTCAAGTGTTTCTCTTGAAACAACTTCTCACAACACTTGGAACACACGAAAATGTTTGATGATTGATCCACAACAATAACTCGCAAGAAGGTTAGAAATACAAAATGAGAGTTGGAAGCAAGAAGATGAGCACTTGCTTTGGAGAACATCTTGGGAACCTTGAACACTTGAAGACTTGAAGGCTAGAGATCTCTTGGATGCTTGGGAGATTTTTTTGGCAAGAATGAAGAGTGGTGTGTTGCCCTAAGGTGTGTATTTATAGCATGGGAGAATCTTTGATGGCCATTGGATCTTCCTCTTGAAATGTGTGTTGGCACATAGTTTGAGGCTCATTTGAAAAGAAGTGCTTCTTTGATTTTATCTTTGGGAGCACTCTTGATGGCCATTTGATCTTCCTCTTGAAATGTGTGTTGGCACATAGTTTGATGCTCATTTGGAAAGAAGTGCTTCTTTGATCTTATCTTTGAAAGCACTCTTGATGACCATTTGATCTTTCTCTTGAGATGTGTGTTGGTACATATTTTGAGTTCATTTGGAAAAAAGTGATTCTTGATATTATCTTTTAGATTCTTGGACATTTTTAAAAGCAACCTTTTGAAAGATGTTCCCTCTTGTCTTATTCTCTTGTCATGAGATTTCAAATATCTATGCATAGCAATAGATATATTCAACTTGTGTAAGACATAGATAGTTGTGCATAGCAATATATATATATATAACGGTTCACCCTTGCATCTGTGACATAGATAATTGTGTAAAATATAGATAGTTTTCCATAACATTATATATAAAATGGTCCAATCCCCCATGTATGACATAGATAATTGTGTAAGACATTTTAACAAATTTGATTCATGTGCACAGATATATTTTATCAGTCGACAGTACTGCATGCATGGTACAATTTATAGAATATATAATTACGCTCTATATCAGTTAAGAAGGGTTATTATGAGAACCCTTCGTCATCTCGTCCGTCCGTTTTAAGGAGCAATCTAGACCATCGGTTTTTTTCCCAACCAACCTATTGAAGAGGTTACCGGTTGCATGTAACCTGTAAAAAAAAATCAACTGACATGTGCTAGCTATGAACTAGCTAATTAGTAGGCATGCAGTACCATACGCAGACTTCCATCAGTTGCAGGGTATTTTTTTTTTGAAATCCTAAACCCCTCTACCCATCGTCTCTCCCGTCTTCCAAACGAAAAACCCCTAGCGATTTTCCCCCGCTGACCTCCTCTCTGCATTCGTCGTCCGTTTATTCCATTCGCCGGGAAGTTTTCACGTGGACCGTCTCTGTCATCCGTCCATTCGCCGGGAAGCTTTCCCCGACGACGTTCTTTTCGTCTGTTTCTCGGTAAAAATTTCATCTCCTGTTCTTAAAATCGTTTTTCCCTGTTCTAAAAATGTCTTCTCCGGTTTCTCGTCATCATACAGATTTTTTCCTTTCGTTCTTAATATTTTTTCATTAGAAACCCTTCTCTTGTTATTGTACCCATTTTTTTCCGCTGACCCCCCCACCCCCTAGACATTTCTTAGCATCGAACCATAGCATACGTGTTCTACTCAAGTGTTCATTTTGGCAAAAATATTGGTAACCGTTTACTTATTTTGTTTAATCCGTATATTTAAATCCATCGGTTATATACAAAAATAGTAACCGTTCTCATAACGATAACTACATTTGAACCTCTATAAAATGGTAGTTCGATCACTCCATATTGTTTTTTGAAGCATTGTTGTTTGGAAAAATCGAGGTATTCTTTGTTTCTATGTATCTATGTTTCTAAAACTTGTTTGTATGTTTCCTTTTTTTTTAAAGAACACTTACAGGATCATTTTCACTATTTTCTTTCTTTCATGATATGTTCTGTTTAATCTAAATGTTTGTTCTATAAGTTTATTGTGTTCGATTTGTATATTTTTATTCTTGTTCTGTTTTCTAATGACAATAGTTAATTTTTTTCATTTGTGAAAATGGTTTCCTCAAGAACAGTAACCTCTTCAGTATCTTTAAATTTATTTTCGGTTATGTTATTGTGATGTTATTTTCTGCTAAAATAATTTGTACTAATCTTCTAATTAAAATTTTAAATGTAATTCTAGTGGTAACTGAATAAACACTAGGTTTTAAATGTGATAAATAGAACGATGTAAGAATCTAATAATAAACACTACGATAAATAGAACGTCTATGGCTGGATCATTACGTCTGTGGGATTTATTCATATCACAACCTGTCTACTTGGGTTTGTGAATCATGCCCTTATTTTCCTAATGGCATTCCTTAAAAATCCTGAAGATACAGAGATATACGTAATGACTGCCATGGAATACATATGTCTGGGTGAGCCGGTAGTTTGGAGCAAGAGAGACGTCGATAACATCAGAGAGAAAATTGTCCACGACATACTGCGCGTGGCGTTACGTGACGCTCATATATTTAACAATTATAGCTTCAAGTACAATTAGAACGAAAATTATCCTTACTAAATATTTTGTTACACATTACTATTAATTATCAGTCTGAGTAATAATAATTTTTGGGAAACAACTATATATTTTGTTTTGTTATATAGTGCTATTATCAGTTCTGAGACCAACATGTACTTCCCACCCTTTCCTATAATATGTAGTATTCCTTTGCTATTATGGTGTTCACTCTACTTTATAGTGTGCATCTGTTATTATCAGTCCTTAGACGAACATCTGATTCCAACCCTTCCTATACTATGTAGTATGGTTCTGCTATTACGACGTTTACGCTACTATGTAGTGTGTTTATGCTATTATCAGTCATCAGACGAACAAGTACTTCCACCCTCCCTCATATACTTTGTAGTATTCCTCTGCTATTATGTTGTTTACGCTTATTTCTATTGTCTTTCTGCTAATAACACATAGGAATGTGTAGAAATAGATGTTGGTCTAAGAACTGATAATAGCAGATGCACACTATAAAGTAACGTGAACATCGTAATAGCAAAATTACATATTCGCAGAAGCACATTAGTTAGTTAAGAAAACATATTAGCAGATGCATAATAGATATTATGCGAGTTCAAAACAAAGATAACGACATACATGATTAAAATTGGTATGTTTCGAGATCATAAAAAATAATTGTTTATGAAAAACAGAACTCAATGGGTTGAAACACTAACCTTCTAATCAGATGGAAAAGTAAATGAAACCAGACGATGGGTTGGAAGAACTCGAGATGATAGAGAAAGAAGATGATGAACAGTTAAGAGATTGAAGAAGAAGACTATGAGGTGGAAGAAAAAATAAGAAACATAGGACAATTTGACAAGGTGGCAAAATATAGAGAAAGATTAGGTCATCAACATATAAAAACATTTTAGCAGAAGCGAGCTATGAAATAACAGTGAATGTCGGAATACTATAGGAACATGCTAGTGCACATAGAAGGAAAGATTTGAGAAGATATTGATTGGATGGATGACAGATAATGCCAAGAGATAAAAGACAGGAATACAACTGTCGCCGGTAGCAGAGGTAGTGGAGTACAATGAAAAAGAAAAGATGTAGGTAGAGGTGACTAGACTAAGAAGAATTAGAAGTAAAAAAAAAAGAATAAGAAGTACAACTGACAAAGTATTGACGGAAGAAGAAGAAGAAATAAAACACGATGGCGGGAGAGACAAAGATCTCAAGAGGGAGAGAAGAAGAACCCATGGAAACAAGAAGGGAAGGAAAAAATTTTGAGATAAATAAAAAATCGTTAGAAAGTAAGAGATGAAAGGTGATGGGGGTGAAACCCGACCAGTACTCCAAGACGCGCAAGCAAGCGTCAAGCGGGGAACTCCGCAGGAAACCGGACCGGAACTCAAGTGCGCAGAGCTCTGCTTCGCTAGGAATCCTTTCGCTCCAAATGACCTGCCTTTAATGAGTGGGGATGCCTCCTATTTATAGGGGTTCTTATGGGGGTAATCTGGTCATTTGGGCAGTAACCGCCTAACTGCCTAACTGACCAGATCGAGGCTCAAGATCGACTTTCTGGGGATCGACTTTCCTGGTGATCGACTTTATTCAGAAGTCGATCTCAGGGAAGTCGATCCTCAGAAAAGTCGATCATCCTAGGATTCGACTTGGGACCTCCCCAACCCTAGAATAGGTACCTTAACTCATCTTAGGCTATCCGGGCTTTTAGTTGCTGGTAGGTTGTGACCGGGTTCGGGATACTGTATCACCAGTACTCCCCCCTCCTCTGTGTATTAGATACCTTTGGATACGTCTTTTAGTACTATGGTCTGTGTGTTGGACCTTGTACTATCAGTATTCCCCCCCTCTTTGCGTGCTGGGGTGTGGGTTTCTGGTGATGTCCCAGGATGCGAGATCCTCTTTCATCAGTTCTCCCCCCCTTCTACGCCTGCGAGGTTGTATCTATGCTTCCACGGAGGTTGTCACGCGCTTTTGCCAACTATTGCTCGGTTTGTCCTAGCCGAAGCATACTCCTTGCGCACCTGCCTGGCCCGATTTCCGAGCGGAACCCTGCTTGCCCACCTTGACGCCTTGCCTGAGCCATCTCCGAGCAATATTCGAGTCCCCTTCCCTGTGATCGGGTTTGAGAGTTGTCTCTTCTACCTATTTTTATAAGTGAAGTTCTCTCTTTTGAGGTCTCTTGCCTCCCTCAATCTGTTGTTTCCGCGGTTGAGGTTCAGCGTGCTTCCTCGACTGCCTATGTTCTTCCATAGGCGAGGATTACTTTTATACTTGCCCTCTCCTTTTGCTCGCTGCTTCCGCGACTGAGGTTAAGCATGCTTCCTCGTCTACCTACGTTCATCCGTAGGTGAGGATTACTTTTATACTTGTCCCCTCCTTTTGCTCGCTGTTTCCGCGACTGAGGTTGAGCGTGATTCCTCGACTACCTATGTTCTTCCATAGGTGAGGATTATTTTTTGAATACTTGCCCCCTCCTTTTGCTCGCTGCTTCCGCGACTGAGGTTGAGCGTGCTTCCTCATCTACCTACGTTCATCCGTAGGTGAGGATTACTTTTATACTTGCCCCCTCCTTTTGCTCGTTGTTTCTGCGACTTCGGTTGGGCGTGATTCCTCGACTACCTATGTTCTTCCATAGGTGAGGATTATTTTTTGAATACTTGCCCCCTCCCTTTGCTCGCTGCTTCCGCCACTGAGGTTGAGCGTGATTCCTCGACTACCTATGTTCTTCCATAGGTGAGGATTATTTTTTGAATACTTGCCCCCTCCTTTTGCTCGCTGCTTCCGCGACTGAGGTTGAGCGTGATTCCTCGTCTACCTACGTTCATCCGTAGGTGAGGATTATTTTTTGAATACTTGCCCCTTCCCTTTGCTCGCTGCTTCCGCGACTGAGGTTGGGCGTGATCCCTCGTCTACTTACATTTATCCGTAGGTGAGGATTCTTTTTGTGTTTATCCCTCGTCTAACCTACGTTCTTCCGTAGGTGAGGATTCCTTTTGAGTTTATCCCTCGCATAGGTGAGGTTGACTCTTGAACACTTACCCCTCTGTCTACGTTTTTTGTAGAATGGGCGTGTGTTTAGCCGATGTGTCCCCCGTCTACCTACGTTCACCCGTAGGTGGAGTTCACTTTTGAGTACATCTTTCGTATAACCTACGTTCTTCCGTAGGTGAGGTTCACTCTTAAACACTTACCCCTCTGTCTACGTTTTTTGTAGATGGTGCGTATGTTTAGCCGATGTGTCCCCTGTCTACCTACGTTCTTCCGTAGGTGGGGTTCACTTTTGAGTACATCCCTCGTCTAACCTACGTTCTTCCGTAGGTGAGGTTCACTCTTGAGTACATCCCTCGTCTAACCTACGTTCTTCCGTAGGTGAGGTTCACTCTTGTTCTTGGACGGGGTATGCATCCTGACTCTGTTACCATCAAGACTTTCTCTGCCCACGTTCCTCCGTAGGTAGAGTTAATTTGGCGTCCTACTTTGTTACTGCGTCCAGTAACTGTAGGAGTTCAAATATCTTAGAATGGCTCAGTTCATTTTGCTGCCGTATTGCCGCCCGAGTTGTTTTTTCAGCGTGGATTTCCACGATTCTTTAGGAGCATTTCGCCTACACCCTCCTGCCTTGGTGTGCTTCCGCCATTTGAACTTGTCAGGATTCTTTTTTCTGCACTCCTCCTGTGTGGGAAGAAAAAGTCGACTCCCTTTTATCTTGGCGTACTTTCATAATTCCAACCTGTCATGGTTCTTTTTTCTAGACCCCTCCTGTGTGGGAAGAAAAGGTCGATCCCCTTGTTGAGTTTGATCGACTTTTGTGAAATGTCGATCCCTTTGTTGAGTTCGATCGACTTTTGTGGAATGTCGATCTCAGTGGTGCTCGTCGACTTTTGTCAAAAAGTCGATTCCTTGGGTCCTTGCATCGCTTCCCTTATAAAAAAGTCGATTCCTGATGCTTTGGCCCAAAAGTCGAGTCCTTGTGTCAAAAAGTCGGTTTTACCCTTTTTTGTCCTTTTGTGCGGTCCTTGGGTCTATAAATAGAGCCCTTAGGTCCTCCTTCTCCTTCATCCATGGCTCTTCTTGTGAGTCTCTTCGCTGATTTTATTCAGGGAGAGATTGAGGAGCTGGATCGAATTTTGAACATTTTGGATCCTCGATCCTCGGCCTTGGATCTTCCTTCTCTGTGCCAAATTATTGTTGAGCGGCAGAGTGTTGCTGTTGTGGCCCGAGAATCCATTTAATTTAGATATGATTTAAAAAATAGTAGTGTTAAATTTAAATCACAAAATATGAGTGGAAGAAAATGCAGGTTTGATTAGAGATGCAAAGATAACATTTGTTTTTATAAATGCCTACTTTATCTATAACTCAAAAACAAATCGTCATTCCTCGTTATACAAGTTCATCATCTCCGAAACCAATTTTACTATTTGAAAATCGGTCAATCATGACGTTAACTTTCCATTTCATCATGGATTTTTAGGATTTTTGTCGATTTCATTTGCTTTGTCACCAAAAGATTTTAGAAAGACAATTATAGTTGGCAAAAACGAACAAAATCAATTCAAAACAGTGCAGTCGGCTATTGATTCCATACCAAACGATAATCTACAATGGATTAAAATACATATACAAGCTGAAACATTCAGGTAAAGAATTAGTTGATTACCACTACAAAAAATGATAATGTCTGACGAGATCCATATCTTCGAATATTGTATTTGATCAAAATTCGAATATTCAAATTTGATCAAATCTGAATTTTGTTATAAAAATCAGTATTTGAATTCAATATTAATTGTGCAAATTTATAAGATTTCTGACTAGCTATTGACACTATATATTATTAACAATAATCTATTTTAGAAAATGTATTGATTATTGATATACTGTTATTATAAATAATCTAATTTAGAAAATGTATTGATTTTCCATTGATTTTTAGATTCATCACAATCAATGGAATCTCAATCGATTTAGGGATCCATCGATAGAATCTCACTAATTCAGCTTTGTAAATGTTTTAAATAGAATAAGAACTCGGTGGTCAAAATCACAGCTCAGTCTCACATCTTCAATCTACTCTCCTACTCGGTGGTCAAAATTACAGTACCATCGCCAAACAATTCCTCGTCGACCAGTTTCGCTCCCGCATCACTTTTGTTATTACGGAGATGCTATGGAATGTATAGACCATGTGATAGTTCCTAACAGTTTCCTGTTTATAAACCTCATGTTGATCGTATGCTTTGGAAGAGTTTAGCTTGGGCTGACAGAGTAGATGATGCTCCTAGACTTTGGTGGGTACGTTAACTATATGAGGGAGAATGAAGATCCCAACTTTGTAGATGATGATCCAGATGAAGGGCCTCAACCTCTGAATATTTGGGACCCTTATGGTGATGATGAATGGGATGGTAGATTTGATGAGAGATATAATGATGAAGGAGGTGTTGGTGGTATTTATGGATTTAGTGATGATGAGGAGGCTGCTAAAAATGATGATTTTTATATCTTGGAATGCAAGAAGGGTGAGTCAGTTAGAGATCTGTTGAGGAAGAAGAGGAAAGCTGCTCTTAGGGCACTTTATAAGGATAAGGCTACATCCCTTGGAATTTGGGATGGTGTTTATCCTCCTCGTTTGTTGGATGACCTTGTTGAAGTAAAGAAGAGGGATCTTTAAGTGAAGAAAAAAAGGCAGATAACTTTTTTGATGTTTGTTTGGTTTTTAATGTATATATATAGGGCACACATCTGGTGTGTCAAATGCGTCATACAACGTAATACGGTAACGAGTATAACTCGAGGATATTGTAACATATAACGTATTGATGAATACAACGTCGTTGTACAGAGTTTAGTTGTTGATGAATAATGCATTGTCAGTCGACGGATTAGGATCTAACGGTCGAAAAAAATTCGGCTCATTTTGGCACATGAAATGTTTGACACACCTGAAACTAGCTCTATATATATGTAAGAAAAAGGAAAATACTAAATGTTTTGGTGATAGGAAACTTTATATCTTGAAATATTTTGGTATGTTTTGAATGATATATGCATTAAAGAAAAAGCACAATGGTTGAAACCTTTTTTTATGATGGAATTTTGAAAGAAGAAAAGAAAGATATTTGATGTATATATTGAAAATATTTGGAATTTTGAGAAAGAAAAAAAGTGTATATATTTGAAAAAAATGCGTGTGATGAAAGATGGAAATTTCTGAATTCTGATGTTGTTGATTGTGTTGGATCTTACTGCTCTGATACCATGTTATAATGCTAAATGTAAAAATGATTTACGATGAATTGATGATTTAACTTGACTGATTGAATGTGATATAACAGTATACAAAATATGCAGGCCTGAATGGCAAATCTGAATGAATACTTGAATACAAATAATGTATCAATACAGATTCTTAGAGTGACTGAGAGACGATGATGGAGGCGTATTGAAGGATCTCCAAGATTGATGTAAATCTCGCAGAAATAATGATTCAATGAAGATGAAGTTCACAACAATATATTTGTATGATTCAGTTGGACAGTAGATCAGATTGATTTGAATATCAGAAAGAAAGATTGAAACGGGAACAACTTCTCTATCTGACCAAGGGAGGGAGATTGATTTATGGAGTACCAAAAAGGTTAAGGTTTAAATTATCTTAATTTATATTTGTAGATGAGTTTAGGTTCTAAATACTCAACGGCTAGTTTGATATTAATTAGGAAAGTTGGAAGGTCAGGGTCATATGTGGTAATAAGATTTGTGTATCATATATTTTGTAAAACATTCAATAATTCTAATGTATGGTTAAATACTCTAAATATTCTTACAAAGATCTAATTCATTTGCCTCTTAGCTTGGATGGTTGCCATTTATTTCATGGGCGACTCCAGTCTATATTGCGCGATCATTCCTCATCGATAGTAGATCATCAGAGAATATTTAGATACAATTTAAAAATAGTGGTGTTAAATTTAAGTCACAAAATACGAGTGGAAGAAAATGCAGGTTTGATTTGAGATGCAAATATAACATTTGTTTTATAAATACCTACTTATCTATAACTCAAGAACAAATCGTCATTCCTCGTTATACAAGTTCATCATCTACGAAATCAATTTTACTATTTGAAAATCAGTCGATCGATCATGACGTTAACTTTCCATTTCATCATGGGTTTTTTAGGATTTTTGTGGATTTCATTTGCTTTGTCACCAGAAGATTTTAGAAAGACAATTATAGTTGGCAAAAACGGACAAACTCCATTCAAAACAGTGCAGTCGGCTATTGATTCCATACCAAACGATAATCTACAGTGGATCAAAATACATATACAAGCTGGAACATTCAGGTAAAGAACTAGTTACCACTACAAAAAAATTATATTGTTTGACGAGATCCATCTTCATCCCCGTTGTCGCTTGCTGGAGCTCTAACTCTCTTCGGGAGTTGTCTTCGATCAATTACCCTATATATCCTTCTTCCCTTTTCTATTCTTATATTTTGCATTTTCGTAGTTTTTAAATTAGGTTTTTGTTTCATTAAAATTGAAATTTGTGTATTTATAGTTTGGATTTGGGTTTTTTAAGTTTGGATTTGGGTTTTTTAAGTTTGAATTTGGGATTTTAAAATTGAGTTTTGGGTTTCTAAATTGTCTTCTATCTATTATTCATGGGATTTAAGTTTTAAATTTGGTATTTGAGTTTTTGAAGTTAGGTTTTGTTTTTTTAGTGTTTAATGTTTTGAATGATATATTTTTAGATTTTGAATTCATTTTTTTTTACTGTTTTGAATGATTTTGATATTCTATATTTAAACAAACATATATATAATACTTATTCAATCAATACACAGAAAGATGAGCTCAACTGACCATATCTATTAAATTAAGTTTTTGAGAATCTACGATTCAAGTCTCGTTGTATACGTATTTTCATTAGATTTTCATTACGATTTACTGAAGATATATTATTCCGCTCTGCTATATCATCTCGAAATAGACATTTCATTAATAGTACGTTTTTTTTTATTTATACAGAGAACAAGTAAGGATCCCTAGAAATAAAGGGTTTATTCTTTTAGAGGGAGAAGGGAGAGACAAAACTACATTAGTTGAATCTAAATATATAAATGTTGAAACATGGAATCTGAATCGAACAACTAGGTTTGAAAAAGGATTTATTACCGATATGGATGAATATCAAAAGATCAATCTCGACGCATTGGAAGATAGTGCGACTTTTGTCTCTGAAGCAAATAATATCATAGTCAAAGATATAACTTTAAAGGTATTGTACAAATTTCACTACAAAAAACAGGCAATTTGAACGACCAAAGATAACGAAATTTCCGTTAACTATGCTATTTGTAACGAAAATTCCGTTAACTTTGGTTATCATCAAAATTCTTGCACGAATCAGTTCCATTTAACTTTAAATAAATTTAGTTATATAATGATATATACATGTTTATGTATAGAATGATTACTCAAGTTCGACTGGATTGATTAAACGAGCCGTGGCAGCTGATATCAAAGGCGATATGACATCATTCTATAATTGTGGCTTTGTAAGCTTCCAAGACACTCTTTACGACAGGTCGGGTCGCCATTATTTTAGCAATTGTTACATTGAAGGTCATGTCGATTACATTTTCGGTCACGGACAATCCATTTATGAGGTGATTTGTTAAACTTTATAATTAAGTTTGTATATATGATGTTTATTTCAACACATGTATATGTTCAGAGATGTACAATATTTAGCGCAACTAATAAGAAAGGATCGAAAGGCTGGATAACCGCACAAGGAAGAGCCAAATCCACAGATCCTGATGGATTTTTGTTTAAGGATTGCGACTTGACTGGACCTGGTCTATCCTATTTGGGACGAGCATGGGGATCATATTCAAAAGTTGTATTTTATCGTTCGAAAATGGCCAACATCATTGTTCCCGAAGGATGGGACCAGTGGGATCAATCACCTTCGTAAGAATTGAACTTCGTGTTCTTGATTATTAATTACCATTCGCATTCAATTTAATTTATATACAACATTTTTTTTTAGGAATTTGGAGTACTCTGAATACGATTGTTCCGGACCAGGGTCGAGCTTGAGTTCAAGAGTGAATTGGATGAAGACTCTTAGCTCAAAAGAGATTGAATTATATAGTGGAAATTTATTCATTGATAATCAAGGATGGATCAATGATCAACCTAAATAGATATCATAATTTATAAATTCTGATAAATTAATAAAATAAACAGTACTCAACAATAATTAAACAATATTAGACAATAATTATTTAGTGTTTCAACTGTAAACCCTAGTTGGCGAATTATTTAATACTCATATATATGACTTTGCTGAATAGATAATCCTAACCATAATTACGGATAATATAGTCGTTTGATCATAACTTAAGGTTTCATGTATAATTTGAAAGGTAATTTAATCCTTGTGATTAATTCAGATTGAATTAATCAAAATAAAATTAATTATAATCACTATATGCATCAAGAATTTAGTCCTTATAAAATTCCCAACTTTTAGGGGACAATTGCTCTCCCTTTCCCCCTTCATACGCCACGATGCATGTAGTCGACTAGATACCTTAGTGTACTAAATGAAGGTAGCCCATTCACCTTATTTTGGATCCTCTACATTCTAGTCGACCGAATCTCTGCTAACTGAGTTATTTGACTGATTTGTCAATCCATGTAGCACAATCGGCTGTATTCCAAGAAACCAATATGGGCGAGGCAACCCAACATATGTTTGCTTTCAATTATTATGGGCTTCCAAGATTTAGGGCATGCCCTAATTTAAACCACTGGAGTCTTTGTACAATCATGGTATCATCAAAGACTGATGAAGTGTTTTTTAGAAAAGATGTGGAGGTGTTATAGGAGAGCCATGGACAATTCTTAAATGTATACTTTAGAATTTTAAAATGGACATTAAACATTGTAGCATTTAATACAGAATAATGATAAGAAAATCATGATAAAATAAAAAATGGTAAACATAAAATTAGAGAAAAACAAAATTACAAACAAAATGATATGTAGATCTTACAAAGATCTAATTCCTTTGCCTCTTAGCTTGGATGGTTGCCATTTATTTCATGGGAGACTCCGGCCCGTCTATATTGTGCGGTCATTCCTCATCGATAGTACGTAGATCATCAGAGAATATTTAATTTAGATATGATTTAAAAAATAGTAGTGTTAAATTTAAATCACAAAATATGAGTGGAAGAAAATGCAGGTTTGATTAGAGATGCAAAGATAACATTTGTTTTTATAAATGCCTACTTTATCTATAACTCAAAAACAAATCGTCATTCCTCGTTATACAAGTTCATCATCTCCGAAACCAATTTTACTATTTGAAAATCGGTCAATCATGACGTTAACTTTCCATTTCATCATGGATTTTTAGGATTTTTGTCGATTTCATTTGCTTTGTCACCAAAAGATTTTAGAAAGACAATTATAGTTTGCAAAAACGAACAAAATCAATTCAAAACAGTGCAGTCGGCTATTGATTCCATACCAAACGATAATCTACAATGGATTAAAATACATATACAAGCTGAAACATTCAGGTAAAGAATTAGTTGATTACCACTACAAAAAATGATAATGTCTGACGAGATCCATATCTTCGAATATTGTATTTGATCAATCTTCGAATATTCAAATTTGATCAAATCTGAATTTTGTTATAAAAATCAGTATTTGAATCCAATATTAATTGTGCAAATTTATAAGATTTCTGACTAGCTATTGACACTCTATATTATAACAATAATCTATTTTAGAAAATGTATTGATTATTGATATACTGTTATTATAAATAATCTAATTTAGAAAATGTATTGATTTTCCATTGATTTTTAGATTCATCACAATCAATGGAATCTCAATCGATTTAGGGATCCATCGATAGAATCTCACTAATTCAGCTTTGTAAATGTTTTAAATAGAATAAGAACTCGGTGGTCAAAACCACAGCTCAGTCTCACATCTTCAATCTACTCTCCTACTCGGTGGTCAAAATTACAGTACCATCGCCAAACAATTCCTCGTCGACCAGTTTCGCTCCCGCATCACTTTTGTTATTACGGAGATGCTATGGAATGTATAGACCATGTGATAGTTCCTAACAGTTTCCTGTTTATAAACCTCATGTTGATCGTATGCTTTGGAAGAGTTTAGCTTGGGCTGACAGAGTAGATGATGCTCCTAGACTTTGGTGGGTACGTTAACTATATGAGGGAGAATGAAGATCCCAACTTTGTAGATGATGATCCAGATGAAGGGCCTCAACCTCTGAATATTTGGGACCCTTATGGTGATGATGAATGGGATGGTAGATTTGATGAGAGATATAATGATGAAGGAGGTGTTGGTGGTATTTATGGATTTAGTGATGATGAGGAGGCTGCTAAAAATGATGATTTTTATATCTTGGAATGCAAGAAGGGTGAGTCAGTTAGAGATCTGTTGAGGAAGAAGAGGAAAGCTGCTCTTAGGGCACTTTATAAGGATAAGGCTACATCCCTTGGAATTTGGGATGGTGTTTATCCTCCTCGTTTGTTGGATGACCTTGTTGAAGTAAAGAAGAGGGATCTTTAAGTGAAGAAAAAAAGGCAGATAACTTTTTTGATGTTTGTTTGGTTTTTAATGTATATATATAGGGCACACATCTGGTGTGTCAAATGCGTCATACAACGTAATACGGTAACGAGTATAACTCGAGGATATTGTAACATATAACGTATTGATGAATACAACGTCGTTGTACAGAGTTTAGTTGTTGATGAATAATGCATTGTCAGTCGACGGATTAGGATCTAACGGTCGAAAAAAATTAGGCTCATTTTGGCACATGAAATGTTTGACACACCTGAAACTAGCTCTATATATATGTAAGAAAAAGGAAAATACTAAATGTTTTGGTGATAGGAAACTTTATATCTTGAAATATTTTGGTATGTTTTGAATGATATATGCATTAAAGAAAAAGCACAATGGTTGAAACCTTTTTTTATGATGGAATTTTGAAAGAAGAAAAGAAAGATATTTGATGTATATATTGAAAATATTTGGAATTTTGAGAAAGAAAAAAAGTGTATATATTTGAAAAAAATGCGTGTGATGAAAGATGGAAATTTCTGAATTCTGATGTTGTTGATTGTGTTGGATCTTACTGCTCTGATACCATGTTATAATGCTAAATGTAAAAATGATTTACGATGAATTGATGATTTAACTTGACTGATTGAATGTGATATAACAGTATACAAAATATGCAGGCCTGAATGGCAAATCTGAATGAATACTTGAATACAAATAATGTATCAATACAGATTCTTAGAGTGACTGAGAGACGATGATGGAGGCGTATTGAAGGATCTCCAAGATTGATGTAAATCTCGCAGAAATAATGATTCAATGAAGATGAAGTTCACAACAATATATTTGTATGATTCAGTTGGACAGTAGATCAGATTGATTTGAATATCAGAAAGAAAGATTGAAACGGGAACAACTTCTCTATCTGACCAAGGGAGGGAGATTGATTTATGGAGTACCAAAAAGGTTAAGGTTTAAATTATCTTAATTTATATTTGTAGATGAGTTTAGGTTCTAAATACTCAATGGCTAGTTTGATATTAATTAGGAAAGTTGGAAGGTCAGGGTCATATGTGGTAATAAGATTTGTGTATCATATATTTTGTAAAACATTCAATAATTCTAATGTATGGTTAAATACTCTAAATATTCTTACAAAGATCTAATTCATTTGCCTCTTAGCTTGGATGGTTGCCATTTATTTCATGGGCGACTCCAGTCTATATTGCGCGATCATTCCTCATCGATAGTAGATCATCAGAGAATATTTAGATACAATTTAAAAATAGTGGTGTTAAATTTAAGTCACAAAATACGAGTGGAAGAAAATGCAGGTTTGATTTGAGATGCAAATATAACATTTGTTTTATAAATACCTACTTATCTATAACTCAAGAACAAATCGTCATTCCTCGTTATACAAGTTCATCATCTACGAAATCAATTTTACTATTTGAAAATCAGTCGATCGATCATGACGTTAACTTTCCATTTCATCATGGGTTTTTTAGGATTTTTGTGGATTTCATTTGCTTTGTCACCAGAAGATTTTAGAAAGACAATTATAGTTGGCAAAAACGGACAAACTCCATTCAAAACAGTGCAGTCGGCTATTGATTCCATACCAAACGATAATCTACAGTGGATCAAAATACATATACAAGCTGGAACATTCAGGTAAAGAACTAGTTACCACTACAAAAAAATTATATTGTTTGACGAGATCCATCTTCATCCCCGTTGTCGCTTGCTGGAGCTCTAACTCTCTTCGGGAGTTGTCTTCGATCAATTACCCTATATATCCTTCATCCCTTTTCTATTCTTATATTTTGCATTTTCGTAGTTTTTAAATTAGGTTTTTGTTTCATTAAAATTGAAATTTGTGTATTTATAGTTTGGATTTGGGTTTTTTAAGTTTGGATTTGGGTTTTTTAAGTTTGAATTTGGGATTTTAAAATTGAGTTTTGGGTTTCTAAATTGTCTTCTATCTATTATTCATGGGATTTAAGTTTTAAATTTGGTATTTGAGTTTTTGAAGTTAGGTTTTGTTTTTTTAGTGTTTAATGTTTTGAATGATATATTTTTAGATTTTGAATTCATTTTTTTTTACTGTTTTGAATGATTTTGATATTCTATATTTAAACAAACATATATATAATACTTATTCAATCAATACACAGAAAGATGAGCTCAACTGACCATATCTATTAAATTAAGTTTTTGAGAATCTACGATTCAAGTCTCGTTGTATACGTATTTTCATTAGATTTTCATTACGATTTACTGAAGATATATTATTCCGCTCTGCTATATCATCTCGAAATAGACATTTCATTAATAGTACGTTTTTTTTTATTTATACAGAGAACAAGTAAGGATCCCTAGAAATAAAGGGTTTATTCTTTTAGAGGGAGAAGGGAGAGACAAAACTACATTAGTTGAATCTAAATATATAAATGTTGAAACATGGAATCTGAATCGAACAACTAGGTTTGAAAAAGGATTTATTACCGATATGGATGAATATCAAAAGATCAATCTCGACGCATTGGAAGATAGTGCGACTTTTGTCTCTGAAGCAAATAATATCATAGTCAAAGATATAACTTTAAAGGTATTGTGCAAATTTCACTACAAAAAACAGGCAATTTGAACGACCAAAGATAACGAAATTTCCGTTAACTATGCTATTTGTAACGAAAATTCCGTTAACTTTGGTTATCATCAAAATTCTTGCACGAATCAGTTCCATTTAACTTTAAATAAATTTAGTTATATAATGATATATACATGTTTATGTATAGAATGATTACTCAAGTTCGACTGGATTGATTAAACGAGCCGTGGCAGCTGATATCAAAGGCGATATGACATCATTCTATAATTGTGGCTTTGTAAGCTTCCAAGACACTCTTTACGACAGGTCGGGTCGCCATTATTTTAGCAATTGTTACATTGAAGGTCATGTCGATTACATTTTCGGTCACGGACAATCCATTTATGAGGTGATTTGTTAAACTTTATAATTAAGTTTGTATATATGATGTTTATTTCAACACATGTATATGTTCAGAGATGTACAATATTTAGCGCAACTAATAAGAAAGGATCGAAAGGCTGGATAACCGCACAAGGAAGAGCCAAATCCACAGATCCTGATGGATTTTTGTTTAAGGATTGCGACTTGACTGGACCTGGTCTATCCTATTTGGGACGAGCATGGGGATCATATTCAAAAGTTGTATTTTATCGTTCGAAAATGGCCAACATCATTGTTCCCGAAGGATGGGACCAGTGGGATCAATCACCTTCGTAAGAATTGAACTTCGTGTTCTTGATTATTAATTACCATTCGCATTCAATTTAATTTATATACAACATTTTTTTTTAGGAATTTGGAGTACTCTGAATACGATTGTTCCGGACCAGGGTCGAGCTTGAGTTCAAGAGTGAATTGGATGAAGACTCTTAGCTCAAAAGAGATTGAATTATATAGTGGAAATTTATTCATTG
This sequence comes from Zostera marina, assembly GCA_001185155.1. Classification (NCBI taxonomy): domain Eukaryota; kingdom Viridiplantae; phylum Streptophyta; class Magnoliopsida; order Alismatales; family Zosteraceae; genus Zostera; species Zostera marina. Next base: position 594,139 of record LFYR01001997.1, read on the forward strand.
ATAATCAAGGATGGATCAATGATCAACCTAAATAGATATCATAATTTATAAATTAATAAAATAAACAGTACTCAACAATAATTAAACAATATTAGACAATAATAATTAGGAAATCTTTGTTTCAATATTATTAGACAACAATAATTAAGAAATTTTTATTTTTATTGTCATGTAATACAATAATCAGTATTCTCATTTCTCAATCTAATATCTACTTCTTTGTTTACATCTGTTTAAATCAGAATCAAAATTCAAATATTCAAATTTGATCGAATCTAAATTTTGTTATAAAAATTAGTATTTGAATTCAATATTAATTGTACAAATTTATAAGATTTCTGACCTGCTGTTGACACTATTATTAACAATAATCTATTTTAGAAAATGTATTGATTATTGATACATTGTTATTATAAATAATCTAATTTAGAAAATGAATTGATTTTCCATTTATTTGTACATAGATTCATCACAATCAATAGAATCTCAATCGATTTAGGTATCCATCGATAGAATCTCACTAATTCAGCTTTGTAAATGTTATAAATAGAATAAGAACTCGGTGGTCAAAACCACGGTTCAATCCCTCATCTTCAATCTACTCTCATACTCGGTGGTCAAAACCACGGTACCATCGCCAAACGATTCCTCGTCGACCAGTTTCGCTCCCGCATCGCTTTTGTTATTACGAAGATGTCTACTCCTACCTTCGGTGCTCATATCCTTCATAGTAAAAAGTTGAAATTTGTAACTCTGACCCGAGATAACTTTGTCTCCTGGAACAAATCTTCTCAAGTTCGTTGATGGTGAGATCATCCTGGTGACGATCCGATCCTGATCAGACGTGATAACCTTCTTCTTGGGTGGATTTTTGGAGCCCTATCCCCAACGATTTTACCACAGATGGCTAGTATTTCCTCCTCTGCTGAAGTGTGAAAATTCTCTCCACAATGTACTCGTCAAGCTCTGCTACCCAAGTCCTCTGTCTCATGCGCCAATTTCTCACATTGAAAAAAGGATCGATGTTTATGTCGGCGTACATTGACCATGTGTGTAGGGTGCTGGACCAAGCACTTCACACGTGCAATATGGCTATCTCACATATGGATACTAGTGGTGAGCATATGGCTATCTCACATACTGGTGCTTCTAGATTCACTGATGAACACATATCTTATGCTTTGAATGACCTTAGCTTCTTCTTGTTCTGTCTGCGTCCAAGAATTTACTGTCAGTTTATCGTAATAATGTATTTCTCGAATTTAATTGTCAGAATGTAAAAGTTTGGGATGTGGCAACTGAGAAGGTGTTGATGATGGGATCTCAGAGGAATGGCTTTTATGAACTTTCGGTGGTGATCGATTATTAATCGTAATTCAGAAGCTATATATGTTAGGAGAAAGAGTTTCTAGCAAATTGTGGCGTTGTAGGTTGGGACATCTACACCAACGTGCAGTAGATAGTCTATAATTTAGTTAAAAAATGTATTGATTTTTCATTGATTTGTGGATCCATGAAATCTCAATCGATTTAAGGATTTATCACAATCGATGGAATCCCACTAATTCAGCTTTGAAAATATTATAAATAACACATCTTCAATCTACTTTCATTCTCTCATATTACGACTGTCAAAATCATGATGTAGCGACAGATTTTTATCCTCGCTGAATTGTTGATGTAGCTTCCTGATAGAGTTACCATTTCTCGCACCAAAATTATTGAAGAAGATTCACGTCGCCAACTGGAGATGATTGAAGAGCAGGGCTCTTCGGAGGAAGAGGTCGATCGGATCGCAAAGCCGGTAGTCTCATAACAGCTATTGATTGAATCGCCAGGTTAAGATTCAAACCAAGGCACCTAGCCGATTTCATAATCGATTAGGCTAGTTGGTTATTTATTTGAGGTGAACCATTGTTGTTAAAGTGTTCCTAGAGAACTATATTTAGTTAAAGTATTCTAAGTTGTTAATTGTAACCCTATAAAAGGGACAAATATGTATTTCCTTTTACAATCAATAAAATTGCTTAATTTCTTAAAAAAATAGATTTAGGTTCATTGCATCAACCCAAATTCAGAAAAATACACTGTTCCATTGGCTGGAGATCTCAGTCGCCGCAATCTCCCTCAATACTGACTTTATTACTTCCCTCGCTGAAAATTCAGAAAGGGAAGCTTCTTCCATCACTCTTTTTTTGCAAGGGCTTAATTAGCGACGGAAGATAAACCCTCTGTAAGAAAACAGAACATGATGGTGGAGTCTGATGTTTTAGGGGAGAGAAGAAACTCTTGATTACTTGATAAGTATTACATACATTGTTACTCCTACTTATACACAGTAGAGTTTTGCACTCCCAACCCTAGGGTATACTGTAATGTGTTATAGATACTTATATATCCTGATACTCCCTTTCAATCACGACGGTGGGATATCGGCGAGAATGAGTCAATGCCAGTGCCGGCGAAACAATTCAGTAGACAGGGCTTTAGTGAACAAATCGACAATCTGGATTTCGCTGCAAACGTATTTTACCAGAAGGGATTTGTTTGCTACAAACTCGTGCACGTAGTGATAGTCAATCTCCATGTGCCGTGTTTTTGCCTGTACGACGGGATTGTTAACCATAAACAGGTAAGACTTACTATCGCTGAGAATCATCGGTGGTTGAGGCAGTGTTACTCCTAATTCCCTCAGTAGTTGACAGAACCATCTTAGCTCCACAGTTGCATAGGGTTAGGGTTAGGGAGACAGTGGGTTGCTTGAGAGACATCCAAGTTACATGGTTGTGGCCTAGGTAAATGCACGATCCAGTCGTGGATCTCCTATCGTCCGGGTCGCCTGCCTAATCTGAATCCAAATACACTTGTAGTTCTGTTGAATTTGAGCGATGGAACTCCAATCCAATGTGAAGAGTACCCTTGATATATCGGAGAATCCTCTTCGCAGCTTTCCAATGCTACGTTTTTGGACTTTGCATGTATTTGCAGACTTCGTTGACCGAGTGAGCGATATCCGGTCACGACAGCGTGAGATATTGGAGAGCTCCGACTAGGCTTCTATACCTCTGAGGATCGTCGAATTTCTCACCTTTATCCTTCGATAAATGTTTGCCCGGAGCCTCCGGTGTTGCTATGGGTTTACTCTCTCTGTTAGACCGAATTTTCGTAGCAATCCCAAGGAATATTTCTTCTGGGATATATAAAGACTTCCACCTGAGTGTTTAGCCTCTAGGCCGAGGAAGTAGGAGAGAATTCCTAAGTAACGACACTGGAATTCGTTGCATACACTTCGAATGAACGATCGAATTTCCGCCGAGTGACTCCCGGTAATGATGAAGTCATCGACGTATACTAGTACGTATGAACAAGGAGGAGTCTTCGAATTTCCGCCGTCTGCTGTCCAAATCTTCGAATGAACAGGGAGGAGTCCGCTTGGCTATTAATGAAGCCAATACTCTCCAAGAACATGCTAAGTCGTCGATACCACTCCCTCGGTGCCTGTTTTAAACCGTGCAAGGCTCTCTTCAATCGGCGTACATGGTTTGGGAACTCTCTGTTAATGAAGGTTGGGGGTTGCGACATATAGACCACCTCACTCAGTTTGCCATTTAAAAATACGTTGCAAACGACGAGGTGGTATAGCGGCCATCCCTTGGCAGTTGACAAAGCAAGAATTGTTCGGATCGTGGCCGCTTTGGCTACGAGGCTATATGTGAGGTCGAAATCCTGCTCCTCTCTTTGGTGAAACCCCTTCGCGACCAGGCGAGCTTTTCTTCTTTCCATTGAACCATTAGAGTTTTCCTTCAGACGGGAGATCCATCGACATCCGACCATGTTGTGGCGTAGGGTCGAACCAGCTCCCACGCTTGATTTCGAGTCAATGCACTCTCATCTCTTCTTCCATAGCATCCACCCAACTCGGATCGAGTACAGCTTCCCAGACTGTCCTTGGTTCTCTGATTTCCTTCAATATGGGTGTAGAGGATTTTTGTGACAGATTGGCCTCCTTGGGAGCTGGTGTCTCGACCATGTAGTCGTCTAGATGTGTTGGGCGTCATATCATACGAAGAGATCTCCTTGGCGTGCTTGTGAGAAGATCACACTCTGCTGTAGGTTGGGTGTCGGCAGTCGAGGTAGAGTTTTGAAGCGAAACCAGCGTGGTGTGGTCAGGAATCACTGGGTCAGAGTGTGTGACCGAGTTGCAGGGATCGTGGATGCGTGAATTCGGCAGACTGTGATTTGTGCGTGAATTCGGCAGACTACGATCTGGGTTGACGGGTTAATCTCGAGTGTTTACTGTTCGTAAGGACTGGAAATGGGTGTCTGTTGTGTCCTTCCCTGTTCTGTATTGGTCATGGAATAGAAGCATACCTTCATCAAACAAAACATGTCTTGAGATGACAATTTTCCCAGTGACGAGGTCTAGACACTTGTAGCCCTTGTACTCTCTGGCATAGCTGACGAAACAAGATGAACGAGATGTTGTATCGAGCTTGCTTCTCGTAGTTTTGGGTATTAACGGAAAGCACAAACATCCGTATGTCCGTAAAATACTGTAGCCCGGCAGTCGATCAAATAATTTTTGAAAAGGCTTTTGGACTGGAGGACGAGGGTGGGTAGTATGTTGGCGATGGACGCAGCACTCTGGAAGGCATTGGGCCACTGTGAATGGGGTACGTCGGAGTGATTAAGCAAACACCTTCCTATTTGAACCAGGTGTTGGTGCTTGCGTTCCACTACTCCGATTTGCTACGGAGTGTGGGGGAAAGACAACCTTCTCTGTATTCCTTTGTTAGATAGAAAGTTATCAAACTCTAGACTCATGAATTCTCTCCTGCCATCGCTTTGTATCCAAGTCACTTTGTATTCTAATTGATTTTCAATACATTTAACGAATTTTGTAAAGTTCACAAAGCAATCCGATTTTAATACCATTGGCAAAATCTAAGAAAAACGCGAATAATCGTCGACAATACTTAAGTAAAATCTGTAGCCTTCTTTAGAGATGACCGGAGCCGATCCCCATAGATCCAGGTGCAAAATTTCCAACGGCCGCCCGGCAGTGGATGATCTGGGGGAGAATGGAAGGCATCTGCCCTTGTTTGAGGCACAGACAGTACATAACTTTGGTTATGGTGAGCCATGAATTGGAACTAATGAAACAACTTTCTTCAATACAGAGTCAGATGGGTGGCCGAGCCGGTGGTGCCACCCTACCACGTTGGTGCGTACCTCTGCCAATGCCGCCCCTTGGAAATGTCGGCCGGACAGATGGTACATCCCTTTTTTGTGAAGCCCACGAGTGATCGTCCTCCCGGACGCTTTCTCCTTCACAGTGAAACCAAATTCATCAATAATAATAAACGCATTGAGATCGGATGCAAGGCATTTCATTGACAGTAGATTCCGACAGAGGCCAGGTACATGGAGAACATTGGTGAGTTGAAAATCACCATCCTCTGTATGTACATTAATTATGCTCGAGTGGGCAATGGGTAGAGATGATCCATCTCCTATTAAAATAGCATCCATACCAGAGTAGCGTTGTGGCTGCGCCAAGGTTGAGGACAATGGAGTCATGTGGTGAGTGGCCTCTGAGTCAAGGCACCACTCACCCGCAGAAAAGCCAGAAGAGGATTCGTCTCTTGAGGTCGGGCCAGAGAGTGACAGAGTCGACATTCCAGATGTTATGGATTCGGCTGCAAAGGCGTGGTTGTTTCTATGATCTGGACACGCTCTTGCGTGGTGGTGGCCGAAACACGCACATATCTTGCACGGACCTGAAAATTGCATCCACTACAAAAAAAAGGACCTTGTATGACGGCCTTTAGATGGCGGATTTCCGCCATCAATACTTCAATAGTTTAGATGGCGGATTTCCGCCATCTATTCTTTCAGTCCGCCGAGGAAACGTTTTGGCTCGACGGCGGTTCGAATTTTTTTTCGATGGCGGTGTTTAGATGGCGGAAATCCGCCATCTAAACTATCCCGCCCAAAATTTCGAATCTCCCCCAAATGATAACCCGATTACCCGATTAAATTGACTTAACATGGCGGATGTCCGCCATCTTAAGTTTTCGGGGACTCGGGCGGAAAAAAGCCCGCCCAAATTTCGATTGGGCGGACTTTCACTTAAGTGCTGGCGGCACTTAAGTGTACTTACATGGCGGAAATCCGCCATGTAAGTTTTGGGGTTTATTAAAAACCCCAAATCCAGACAGACGCGTCTGTTTTCATACTTTGGTGATTCCGCCGACCGTCGACCTCTCCTGCCGATTCCTTCGCCGTGCGTCCCTGCTGCCCCCGTTCTCGCCTCCAGTCTCGCCTCCGGTCTCGCCTACGGTCTCGCCTCCGGTGGTGCCCGTTCTTCCTTCCGTTCGTAGTTGCTCCTTTCATACTTTGGTGAGATTTATATATTTATATATTTCAATATTTGTTTTAGTTTTTTGATTTAGATTTTTTTATTTTATGTTTTGTATATGAATGAATTAAGTGTACCATAGTTGCTGTAATTTGATTGTATGAGTGTGTTGTTTTGATTTTTGTTTTGGGTTTTGTTTTGAATGGGGGGTTGTTTTGATTTATTTTTTATGAGGGGTTGCTGTAATTTTATGTTTTGTTCTGTTTGTTTAGATGCAAGTCGGTATTAATAATTTTTGTATCACATTAGGTTGCATTTGATCACAATAGATATCATTTACATTACTTGGACCATACAAGAAGGTTTCACCCTTTTTTTCAATTCAATAAACTCGCCCAATTATGCATATCATGAAATGATATTTTTGAGAAAATGCTTGTGAATGGACTCTTATTTAATACAGCAACAATATCACATTACTTAAATCTCATCATCTCAAAACTCATCTAATTCCTGTTTATATAGTAAAATTGTGATTCATAAGTAGTCAAAGTATTTAACCATCTATTTTTCTTGTGATTATTTGTTGCCGGCAGTGATCCTAGGCAGTACTTTCGACTTTTCATTTCTCCATTGTTCAAATCAAGCAGTCCAGTTGAGTCTCCATCAAAGAAGGTTAAATGATTTATTGTTAGCACCTCTGTATATGTGAACTTCTGTATAGAATCTTCCTTGTTGTTTTCTGATCTATTTTATATGTGAACTTTATATTGTTAAAGTTTTGTGAACTTTATTTATATGTGAACTTTTGCGATGGGTTTGTGATGGTTTTTGTAATGGTTTTTGTGATGGTTATTTATTCTTAAAGTTATTTATTTGTAATGGTTTTTGTGATGGGTTTTGTTCTTGATTCTAATCTATTGATCTCTTTATCTATCTATCTTTTTGTTCGTATTTTTGATTTGTTTATTTATGTATGGAATTATTTATGGTGTTTGAATGTTTGGAAATTTAATTTTGATTTATGGTGTTGGAATGTTTGGAATCATATATACTATATATTATCTATGTTTGATTAATTTACTGTTTTTAAATTAAAGAATTAATAAATAATTTTAAAAATAATTTAAAATCTTTATTTGATTTACTGTTTGTAATTAAATAATTAATAATATTTTGAAATAAATAAATAATTTACTGTTTTTAAATATTTTTAAAATTAATGAAATCAATTATTTGATTTACTGTTTGTAATTAAATAATTAATAATATTTTGAAATAAATAAATAATTTACTGTTTTTAAATATTTTTAAAATTAATGAAATCAATTATTTGATTTACTGTTTGTAATTAAATAATTAATAATATTTTGAAATAAATAAATAATCTAGAAAATTAATAAAATTAATTATTTTATTTAAATAATTAATTATTTAGCTATATCATAATTTAAATACCATGTTTTGAAATAAATAAAAAATATTTAATATTGTTCTTAATTACTGTTTTTTAATAAATGTAATGATTTTAATGATTATAAATTCTATTAATAATAATTAATTTGCATGAAATTAGAATTTGTTAATTAAAATGTTAATTAAATAATTAAAATTTATTTAAATAATTGTAATTAAATATCAATTTAATTAATAATTTATATGAATCTATATCTTAATTAATTATTTGCATGAAATAAATTTGTTTGAATTATTTTCTGTTTTTAAATTATTTAAAAAATAATTAATTAATTTATGTTTTTAAATAATTTAAAATTTATATAAAATAATTAATGTGTTTTTGATTTGTTATAGGTTTTTTAAAATCAAGATTGAAGTAAGTTTTGGATTGAAGTAAAAGCTCATTTGCGGTAAAAATTATATAATTTCATATGATCAATTTATTTTCAAATTATTTAATTTATTGTTAAAATAAATTATTATTTTAATTATCAAATGAAATAAGAATAATTAGTATTTTATTAATTGATTAACAATTATTAAATATTAATTTGTTAGTAATGAAATATTTGCATGAAATAATATATGATCATTTTAATTATTTAATTAATTATTAAATTGAAATAATAATGATTAATTTGTATGAAATTATTATTTTTTTAAATAATTAGTAATTATTAAATTGAAATGTTAATGATTAATTAGCCTGAAATTAAAAATTTGTTAATTAATTAATAATTATTAAATTGAATTGTTAATGAATATAATTTGCATGAAATAATAGAAATCATAATGATTAGAAATTATTTAATTAATAAATTGAAATAATAATGATTAATTTGTATGAAATTATTATTTTTTTAAATAATTAGTAATTATTAAATTGAAATGTTAATGATTAATTAGCCTGAAATTAAAAATTTGTTAATTAATTAATAATTATTAAATTGAAATGTTAATGAATATAATTTGAATGAAATTATAGAAATCATAATGAATAAATCCATGAAATGATTAATTAATTAATTATTTGTTTAATTTGTTTAAAAAATATTAAATTAATTA